>CAUYRH010013996.1:0-24223 GCA_963574655.1 Perodicticus potto
CCAGAACTGCACTTTCCCAGCAGAGTCCACACTTATGACAGTGCCATCGGATAAGAAGACAACACCCCATACGATACATTTCCGCTTAGACACACCCATATACTGCCTATCCACAATCATCTTATGAATAGCGCTCCCTGAAAAATGAGAAAAACAAACATTTGGCTGGTACCCATTTCTCTTTTAGTCTTTTATTTATTTATTTGATTTTTTTTTTTTTTGAGACCAAGTTTCACTGTGTCTCCCTCAGTAGGGAGTGTGCTGTCACAGCTCACAGCAACCTCAAACTCTTGGGCTCAAGCAATTCTCTTGCCTCTGCCTCCCAAGAAGCTGGGACTACAGATGCACGCCACAATACCTGGCTATTTTTTTGTTGCAGTTGTCATTGTTGTTTGGCAGGCCCAGGCTGGGTTCGAACCTGCCAGCCCTAGTGTATGTGGCTAGTGTCCTAGCCTCTGAGCTACAGGTGCTGAGCTTCTTTCAGGCATGATAAGGTATGTTAGCTAAGTAAACATAGCCTGCCAGTAAAAAGGTAGTTCTGTTGAACCCAATTTCAGAAGTCCAGAATGTTTACCTGAATAAAGTGGAGGTGGGGAGACATGCACAGGGAGGGGAGTAGGGACACAGAGGCAGGGAGAGAAGAAAAGGAGGACAGGCTTGAGCCCCTAGCTCAGCAGCTAGGGTGCCAGCCACATATACCAGATGTTGGTGGCCCAGGCCTGCCAACCAACAGTGATAACTAAAACCAAAAACTAGCCGGGCGTTGTGGCAGGTGTCTGTAGTCCCAGCTACTTGGGAGGCTGAGGCAAGAGAATCATTTATGCCCAAGAGTTTGAGGTTGTGGTGAGGTGTGAAGCCACGGCTCTCTACTGAGGGCAACATAGTGAGACTCTGTCTCAAAAAAAAAGAAAAGGAGGACAGGTACATGTTTTGGGGATGTGAAATGGAAAGAGACACTTGGGACATGCACTTGAAGCTGACCAACTACACATACACATTACACTCTGCTTTTCCCCAAAACCCCATAGCAAAGGGAGAAAAGACAAGAGACAAAATTTTAGGAACTGGAAAGCAGACATGAAGTGCTAACTGACTCAGCAGAGCCCTGAAACTAAGTCCTAAGTCAGCAGTGAAGAAAGCCAAGAAGCCACCTGATTTATACTCCAGTGAGTCAGGAATTTGGGAGCCCAGATAATATAGAAAGGGAAAAGTGGGGCTTCAAAGGAGGGGTCAGTTGAAACTAAGTTTAAGGAACTATTAGACCCGGCTCGGCGCCTGTGGCTCAACGGGCTAAGGCTCCAGCCACGTACACCTGAGCTGGCAGGTTCGAATCCAGCCTGGGCCCACCAAACAACAATCACGCCTACAACCAAAAAATGGCCGGGCGTTGTAGCAGGCGCCTGTAGTCCCAGCTACTTGGGAGGCGGAGGCAGGAGACTCGCTTGAGCCCAGGAGTTGGAGGTTGCTGGGAGCTGTGATGCCACCGCATTCTATCCAAGGTGACAGCTTGAGGCTCTGTCTCAAAAAAAAAAAAAAAAAAGACTTATTCTGTGAGGCCTACCAGGCACAAGTGAGGGTAGGAGTATGATATAAATAAAAGAATTAAATGCAACCTTCTTTTTTTTTTTTTAGAGAGAGTCTCACTTTGTTACCCTCAGTAGAGTGCCGTGGGGTCACAGCTCACCGCAACCTCCAGCTCTTAGTCTTAGGCAATTCTCATGCCTCAGCCTCTTGAGTAGCTGGGACTACAGGTGCACAACGCTCAGCTAATTTTTTTTGCAGTTTGGCCGGGGCCGAGGCCGAGGCCAGGGCCAGGGCCGGTGACGGTGCCCTACTCACTGAGCCACAGGCACTGCCCTGAATGCAACTTTCTAACAGAATATTGAGAATACCAGTTTTCTTTTCCTCAGCATGCTGCTACCCAGGCCTATATTCACCAGGCAGGGGACTGAAAAAACTTTTCAGGGGTATATAACTGGCAAATAGAAAAGACTTAAAGATCTTGGCTTCAGAGGTTCTCCAAATAAGCAGTCTAGCCAGATCATTCTTCAGTGACACCCAAACTCAATAAAGTAGTGATGAAAGTGATCACTTAACATGTGAGGAAAGCCATTAACAGGAAAGGCAGAGGCCACACAAAGAGAAATAAATGCATAACAGGAAAGAGGCAGGGTGAGGAACACTTGGCAAGTATTTCCTGAGAAAGGGAAAAAGTTTGTTTATAACGAAACAAAAAGATAGATGCTATGAAAAACAACATTTAGGAAACAAATAAAAACCCTCTGGAAATGTCAGAATGAAAAATTCAACAGAAGGATTAAAAAATAAAGATGATAGGCTCGGTGCCTGTGGCTCAACGGGCTAAGGCGTCAACCACATACACCTGAGCTGGTGGGTTTGAATCCAGCCCAGGCCCGCCAAACAACAATGACGGCTGCAACCAAAAAAGGGCTGGGCATTGTGGCGGGCGCCTGTAGTCCCAGCTACTTGGGAGACGGAGGCAGGAGACTCGCTTGAGCCCAGGAATTGGAGGTTGTTGTGAGCAGTGATACCACGGCACTCTATCCAGGGTAACAGCTTGAGGCTCTGTCTCAAAAAAATAAAAATAAATAAAAATAAAGATGACAAACTCTCCCAGGAGTATAGTAAAAAGCTAGAGACAAACTATGAGAGTAAAAAAAAGGAAAGAAAATTAGAAGAGCTCACATCCAAATAATAAAATTCTAGACGCATAAAATGGAGGAAATTTATCTATAGAATAATTGTAAGAACTTCCCCCAGAACTGAAGGATATGGGTTTTAGATTAAAAGAACCTACCACGTCTCCAGAAGAACTGGTGCACACACCAAACAACACAATTATTAAATTTCAGAACAGTAAGCATAAAGGGAATATCCTAAAATCTCTCAGGAAAAAAAAACAAAAAACAACCCAGGTCCTACACCAGTGGTTCTCAACCTTCCTAATGCTGTGGCCCTTTAATATAGTTCCTGTGGGTCACGACCTATAGGTTGAAAACTGCTGTCCTACACAAAGAATCAGCTCTGAGAATGTCATCACCAGCACTCTGGGAGTCAAGGCAGGCAGACTGCCTGAGCTCACAAGTTCCAGACCATCCTGAGCTAGAGCAAGACCCTGCCTCTAAAAAATAGCTGGGTGTTGTGGTGGGCACCTGTAGTCCCACCAGCTACTTGGGAGGCTGAGACAAACAATTGCTAGAGCCCAGGAGTTTGATGAGCTATGATGCCATGGCATTCCATGGGGGGTGATACAGAGAGACTGCCTCAAAAAAAAAAAAAAGAGAATGGCAAGCTAAAAGATTGTGAAGCCAGAGCTTCACTGTCAGAATTCCAAGGAAAAACAATTTCATGTACTTTCTCAAAATCCACCAAAGGAATAAACCAAGAAAGTGAATAAGAGAAATGAGGGGAGATTCTGCCTGACAGAGAAGCAAAGGATATCCCCGGAACAACTAAAAAAATCACAGGTCCAGATCTCACAGTTGTGCAGCAAGCCAAGAAGCCTCTGGGAGAGACTTATTCAAGAAGACAGCTTGTAAGGGGCAGAAAGAAAACTAGATGGATCCGAAGCTCATTTACACAGGTGAAAGAATTTGGGGATGAATTAGTGAGACATAAGAGTCAGAGACAGTTTTGTTTTTTTTGTTTTTTGGCCGGGGCTGGGTTTGAACCTGCCACCTCCAGCATATGGGGCTGGTGCCCTACTTCTTTGAGCCACAGGCGCCACCCTAGAGAGACAGTTTTAAACAGTAAGTCTATAGGAAAAGAAAGGTTATTGACTAAGTGACTAAGTGTAAAGGTTATTGACTAAGTGTATTTATATGGTCTTAATAATGAAAACATTGACTACTAATCCGAACAAAGCTCCAACATAACCATACTGGGAGGATCAACAGAAAGTATGGATGCCTACAGCAGAAGGGAGTAAGGTTAAGTAACTGAAGTCAGTAAATAATGGCCTAAGGCTAAAAAATCAAAAAGTACAATTATAAGCATGCTATATACTGTATATAGTTAAATACCAAAAGAATCAGCTAAGAATCACAAAAGGCTGTCTTTGAAGAGTTGGGGAAGGAACACAGAGGTGGTCCTGCTTTTCTGTAATAAGCCTTAAGGAATTCTTTCCCTTTGACCATGTGCATGTTTAACAAATTTTTTTTTTTTGAGACAGAGCCTCAAGCTGTCACCCTGGATAGAGTGCTGTGGCATCACAGCTCACAGCAACCTCCAATTCCTGGGCTCAAGCGAGTCTCTTGTCTTCGCCTCCCAAGTAGCTGGGACTAAAGGCGCCCACCACACGCCTGGCCATTT
This sequence comes from Perodicticus potto, assembly GCA_963574655.1. NCBI lineage: Eukaryota > Metazoa > Chordata > Mammalia > Primates > Lorisidae > Perodicticus > Perodicticus potto. The sequence continues at coordinate 4,333 of CAUYRH010013996.1, forward strand.
TATGTATAACAAATTTTTAAAAAATTAAAAAATTACTTGAGCACTGAGGAAAATGAAAAAGGAGGACATTAGCCGGGCATTGTGGCGGGCGCCTGTAGTCCCAGCTACACAGGAGGCTGAGGCAAGAGAATCGCCTAAGCCCAGGAGTTGGAGGTTGCTATGAGTTGTGTGACGCCACGGCACTCTACTGAGGGTGATAAAGTGAGACTCTGTCTCTACAAAAAAAAAGAGGACATGTCAGATCTGTTTTACCTCTGTATCTTTGATGGTAGTGCAGATGTATCCACCTAACAAGTTGAGATCAACCTCACCCATGAAGGGTTTTATTAGCCAATCAGGCCAAGAAAAAAAGAAGTCATGGTTCTCTATTTTGCTGACCTTGGATCTCATCAATTATGCTACCAAGATCTTATGTTCTCAAGTAAAAAAAGCCCACTTCTATCAAGGACTACAATAAATAAACAGGTATTCTACTGATCATTCATAGTAAACAGTACTAGAGGAGGACAAGATCAATAAACAGGTATACTACTGATCATTCATAGTAAACAGTACTAGTGGAGGACAAATTTTATTGTTAATTTTTACCATGAAAAAACCACATTCAATTAAATCATCAAGATTCCCCTAAGCAGGGCAGTGCCTGTAGCCCAGTGGGTAGGGCGCTGGCCACATACACCGAGGCTGGCGGGTTTGAACCTGGCCAGAGCCTGCTAAAGAACAATGACAACTACAACAAAAAAATAGCCGGGCGTTGTGGAGGGCACCTGTAGTCCCAGCTACTTGGGAGGCTGAGGTAAGAGAATTGCTTGAGCCCAAGAGTTTGAGGTTGCTGTGAGCTGTGATGTTATAGCACTCTATAGAGGGCAACACAGTGAGATTGTCTCAAAAAAAAAAAAAAAAAAAAGATTCCCTTAAGCAGCAGTAGCAATCTAAGAAAGAAGTGAAATTCTCCATAGACATCTTAGAAGGTTAAAAAGCATGACAAGGTCTCAAGCTTTTAAAAACCCACAATGTGAATCTGACAAACAAGACCCATCCCCCAAATGAACTGAGAAAAACAGTCACCTGATTTGACATCAAACACACTAATGTAGTCTATGGAGCCAGCTGCAACGTGGGTACCACAGGGATGCCAGCTGAGACTCAGGATGCGACCTTGGGAGTTGTACAACAAAAAATAAAGTGACATATACATAAATATACAGCAAAGGGGAATTGAGCCATCCTCCCTCCAATTATCTACATAGCTAGTGTTATACAGTCTTAGCTCTCTTAGCTACTGACTCCTCTGACACAAAGCTTTTTTTTGAGACAGAGCCTCAAGCTGTCACCCTGAGTAGAGTGCCGTGACGTTACAGCTCACAGCAACCTCAAACTTGGGCTTAAGTGATTCTCTTGCTTTAGTCTCTCAAGTAAATGCAACCACAGGGGCCCGCCACAATGCCTGGCTATTTGTTGTTGTTACAGTTGTCGTTGTTGTTCAAACCCGCCAGCCTTGGTGTATGTGGCTAGTGCGCTACCCACTGATCTATGGGCACTGCTCCTGCTGTGTATTTTTGTAAATAGTTTCACTGAACACAGCTATGCCGTTAATTTAAGTAATGTCTATGGTTGCTCTTGCATTACAGTCGTATGGCCTGCAAAGCCTAAAATAGTTACTACCTAGTCCTGTACAGAAGGAGGCTGGAGCCACTTTAGTCCACGTAAAGCCCAGGTATGGGCAATTGTTTATAAAGCTTCCTCTATTCAATCTGAATGCGCCACGGGATTAGGAACCATAGTTCTAATGATGAAATGTTAGTTTCATACTTTATGTATGCTTGTTAAAAATTCACAGAAATAAATTATAGCTTACAAATTGTTTTCCACACAAACACTAGCTTGCTTTTTTGATTTTTGCTTTTCTACATTATTACTTAACCAGGCAGTCACAATCTTGATATACAATGGGTACAACCTGGGCTAGGCATGGATTCTAATGCATACCCTGTGTTCAGATAAAATTAGCATAGAGATAAAATATTACCTGGACCCATGGGAAAATATCCCATCCCCAGAAACAAAGAAATATAACTTCTTGTAAAATACTGTCCCACCAAAAACAACTCTTACTTTTCTGCCTATCGAAATTTCTTTCAAACTGGATTTTGTCTGGAGTGATTTGAAACAGTTTCACAGATCCATCTTCACAGCCAACCTATTAGGGAAAAAGAAATAGAAAACACAGAAGATAAACAACAAACATTTTATAAGGCTAGTAGGACTACACACGCACAAACCCCAAAAATACATTTCTCCCCTTAAAGATACCACTTGCCCTGAAAAGAGAAAATAGTTTGTGAGAGAAGAAAAGTACTAGTGTTAACACACTGATAGTATATTCTTGGCAGCCTTCATGTCCTAGCCAGAAAACAGGGTGATATTCAGAGTTCCAATTAGTGGCCCAATTCCTGCATATGACATGAAATAAAAGCAGGATTTCTGAGCATACCTCTGCTAGATATGTCCTAAATAATAGCCCTATTAACCTCATAACCTAAATGGAGATATCTTAAGATATTATACAAATTAGTGCAAATTTAAAAAGAATCAGCTCGGCGCCTGTGGCTCAATGGGCTAAGGCGCCAGCCACGTACACCTGAGCTGGAGGGTTCGAATTCAGCCTGGGCCCGCCAAACAACAATGACGGCTGCGACCAAAAAATGGCCGGGCGTTGTGGCGGGCTCCTGTAGTCCCAGTTACTTGGGAGGCGGAGGCAGGAGACTCGCTTGAGCCCAGGAATTAGAGGTTACTGTGAGCTGTGATGCCACGACACTCTACCCAGGGTGACAGCTTGAGGCTCTGTCTCAAAAAAAAAAAAAAAAGAATCATAGACACATCAAAAAAAATTAAATCTTGGCTCGGTGCTCATAGCTCAATGGTCAGGGTGCCAGCCACATGCACTGGGGCTGGTGGGTTGGAACCTGGCCCGGGCCTGCTAAACAACAATGACAACAACGACTACCATGATGATGATGATGACAACAACAACAACAAAATAGCTGGGCGTTGTGGCAGGCACCTGTAGTTCCAACTACTTGGGAGGCTGAGGCAAGAGAATCACTTGAGCCAAGAGTTAAGGTTGCTGTGAGCTGTGATACTTTACCGAGGGCAACATAATTAGACACTGTATAAAAAAAAAAAAAAAAAAAAAAAAAAAAAAAATTAAATTTCTGAAAGCAAACAAGCTAATGGAAATCATAGGGGGAAAAGTTTCAGTCTGTGCTCAAATAATTTTTTGAGAAACACTCTGCTGAAAGATTTTGTTATTTTGAGACAGTCTTGTTCTGTCACCTGGGCTAGAAAGCCATGGTCTTAGTCTAGCTCACACCAACCTCAAACTCCTCAGCTCAAGCGATCCTCCTACCTCAGCCTCCACAGTAGCTGGGACTACAGGCACACTCTACCAAACCCAGCTAATTTTTCTATTTTTGGTAGAGATGGGGTCTTGCTCTTGTTGGTCTTGAACTTTTTTTTTTTTTTTTTTTTAAGAAAGAGCTTCAAGCTGTCACCCTGGGTAGAGTGCCGTGACATCACTACTCACAGCAACCTCCAATTCCTGCGCTCAAGCGAGTCTCCCGCCTCCGCCTCCCAAGTAGCTGGGACTATAGGCGCACGCCACAATGCCCAGCCATTTTTTGGTTGCAGCCGTCATTGTTGTTTGGCGGGCCCAGGCTGGATTTGAACCCGCCAGTTCAGGTGTACGTGGCTGGTACCTTAGCCCGTTGAGCCATAGGCACTGAGCCTTCTTTTTTTTTTTTTTTAAAATATATTTTTTTGAGACAAAGTCTTACTTTGTCACTCTTGGTAGAGTGCTGTGGCACTATAGCTTATAGGAACCTCAAACTCCTGGGCTCAAGCAATTCTCTTACCTCAGACTCCCAAATAGCTGGGACAATAGGTGCCCACCACAACACCTGGCTATTTTTAGAGACACGAAGTCTTGCTCTTGCTCAGGTTGGTATTCAACTCCTGAGCTCGGGCAATCCACAAACCTCAACCTCCCAGAGTGGTAGGTAGGATTACAGGCGTGAGCCACTATGCCCGTTCTTGAACTCCTGCACTCATGGGATCCTCTCAGCTTGGCCTCTCGGAGGGCTAACATTATAGACAGGAGCCCCTGCGCCCAGCCTGGAACAGTTTTAACATACTAATGTGCATTATGAATCTATAGAAGAGTTCATATGCCATTTTTTTGAAATGAAATTTAGCATAGAACACAAAGCATGCCAAACAAAATCAGTCTCTACATCTCCCAATTCCAAAGAACACAGTTTGGGAAATGCTGAACTGAACCATCTCTTTCATTTCCTAAATGAATGAACAAAGTACAAACTAGCAGCACAAAAGATACAAGAGGACAAGGAATTTTTAAATCTTCAATATCAATTCCAATCTTTTTTTTTTTTTTTTTTTTTTTTTTTTGTAGAAATAGAGTCTCACTTTATCGCCCTCGGTAGAGTGCTGTGGCATCATACAGCTTACAGCAACCTCTAACTCCTGGGCTTAGACGATTCTCTTGCCTCAGCCTCCTGAGTAGCTGGGACTACAGGAGCCCACCACAATGCCCGGCTAATCAATTCCAATCTTGTAGCTGGGGTTGTTATATGTCATTATACAACCTTATTCTCCTATGAACACAGAAAAGGAAGTCTGAATGGGCACAAGAAGAATCTCAGTATGAATTAACAATAGTTGCATACTGACCAAAAGTTGAGAGCCACTGGGGCTGGTTGTCATGCTCCAAATAGGTCCTCCAAAGGCATCCATAGCATACTTGATGTTCAGTGCCTGTAAGTCATACTCAATAATCTCTCCATTGAGTCCAGCACTAAAGAGTCGCTGTCCTGCTGCCCAACACAGAGCTTCTGTAGCCCGAGATTCATGACCTGGGAAAAACTACAGAAACACCGTAACTCCTCAACCTACCGTCAATTCATTAGCTGTCAGTACTCCGTGGTCACATGCAGTATTTACTTCCCCATAAATATTAATACCTGTACAGTCCTCAGTCCTATCAAAAGATCATGTCTACTGAAACTTTCTTTTTTTGTTTTTGAGACAGAGTATTACTCTGTTACTGGGGCTAGAATACTATGGCTTCAGCCTACCTTACAGAAACTTAATTTCTCTGAATTTCTGGGTTCAAGTGATTCTCCTACTTCAGCCTCCTGAGTAGCTGGGACTACAGGTTCCTACCACAATGCCTGGCTAATTTTTCTATCTTCAGTAGAGATAGCAGGATCTCCCTTTGCTCAGGCTGGTCTCTAACTACTGAGCTCAAGTGATCCTCTTGCCTCAGCCTCCCAGAGTGCTAGGATTACAGGCATGAGCCATCACACCCAGTTGGATTATTTTCTTTTTGTTCAGGTTCAAATTGTACTTATTTTTTTTTCATTGCTTTTGTTTTTGAAACAGAGTCTCACTCTGTCATCTGGGTTAGAGTGCCATGGCATCAGCCTAGGTCATAGCAACCTCTAACTCTTGGGTTCAAGCGATCCTCCTGCCTCAGCCTCTGACTGAAGTAGCTGGGACTACAGGCACCTGTCACGATGCCCGGCTAATTTTTAACCAGACTACAGGTGATCCATCCACCTTGGCCTCCCAGAGTACTAGGATTACAGGTATAAGCCACCACAGCCGGCCCAAATTTTGGTTATAGTTTCTATTGTTTTGTTTTTTTAGGAGACAGGGTCTTGCTTTGTTGCCCAGGCTGGAACCCAGTGACACGATCATAGCTCAATGGAACCTCAAACTCCTGGGCTCAAGTGGTTCTCCCTTCTCAGCCTCCTAAGTAGCTGAGACTATAAGCACGTGCCACCGTTCTTGGCTAATTTTATTCATTATTTTTAGAGACAGGGTCTAGCTATGTTGCACAGGTTGGTCTTGAACTCCTGGCCTCAAGCAATCCCCCTGCCTCAGGCTCCTGAGTTGTTGGGATTTGCTTGGTTTTGTTTCTTTTACTAGAAATAGTTCAGTAAAACCTTTACCAGTGAATAAAGCATGTATTCTAATTCAGTTTTATGTACTCAACTGTATTTGTTGTATCCAATTTTCTAAAAATCAATACAACTATCTTGACTGGGTGATGCTTTCATAGGTATGTATACATATATGCTGAATGTTGTGAGTGTATATACTTTAAATACATGTACTTTACTGTGTGTCACTTTTACATATAAAAATTTCCTAGCACTCAAAAAGTTTTCCCATCAAGGCATTTTATTTTTACACCTGCTTAACACAAAAGGTTTAAGTTTTCCCGTTGGAATGTGAAAAGGCTGAGATATATATGGGTTAAGTAGTTTCTCCAAATCACCAGTAAATGGGATGAGGAAAATGCAGGTCTCTTTACTCTTATCCCTACTCTTTTCACCCTAATGTACTATTTTTTTTTTTCCTTTCTCTGATAGGGATTAACAGAGCTGAGCAATCTTAACTAGTAGGGAAAGAAGATGATTACATCAAGTTAAAAATGTTGAGAATAAAGAAAACAGACGAAGAAAAAAGTAAGAGACACTAGATGAAGAATAGTTGACTTATTCATTCAACAAATATTAACTAAACAGTGGCTTTGTACTACGTACTTGCTAAATGGTAGGAAAACAGATATAAACATCACTGACATAGTTTCTATTCTCATAAAATTTGAAGTTCAGCATGGAAGAAAGACATTAAACAAATACACAAATTATATAATTGCTAGATGTGACAAACAGAAAAATCACTGGATGTAAGAGGCATGTACCAGAGCAAGTTTTCTTTTCTTTTCTTTTTTTGAGACAGTCTCACTCTGTGGCCTGGGCTAGAGCCATGGCCTCCATAGCCACTGCAACTCAAACTCTTTTTTTTTTTTTTTGAGACAGAGCCTCAAGCTGTCACCCTGGGTAGAGTGCTGTGGCATCACAGCTCACAGCAACCTCCAATTCCTGGCCTCACGCGAGTCTCTTGCCTCCGCCTCCCAAGTAGCTGGGACTACAGGCGCCTGCCACAATGCCCGGCCATTTTTTTTTTTTTTGGTTGCAGCCGTCATTGTTGTTTGGCGGGTCCGGGCTGGATTCGAACCCGCCAGCTCAGGTGTACGTAGCTGGCGCCTTAGCCCGTTGAGCCACAGGCGCTGAGCCTGCAACTCAAACTCTTGAGCTCAAGTGATCCTCTTGCCTCAGCCTCCCAAATAGCTGGGCGCATGCACCATGACACCTGGCTAATTTTTTCTATTTTTAGTAGAGACAGGGATTCAATCTTGCTTAGGCTGGTCTTAAACTCCAGAAGCAATCCACCCACTTTGGTCTCCCAGAGTGCTAGGATTACAGGTGTGCGCCATCCAACCTGGCTCAAGAGCAAGTTTTCCATACTACAGAAGGTAACTTGTTTGTGGTGGGCAATGACCTGCAATTTTAAACTTCTATTAGTTCTTCAGACATCAGCTCAGTAAGACATCCCTTTCCAGGTTTACTAAACCCACCTCTCAGGTAAGGTACTTCCCCACAAAGGTTTTATGCCTATGCTTAACTTTATCATAAAATTTATCATACTGGTTAGAAACTGTATACTTATCTTTCTCCCACTGGTGTTTGGTCTTCATGAAGGTAGGGCCGCTGACATTTGTCTTAATACCCATATTTGCCCCTATTAATTTAAACATTTTCAGAATGCCTAATTCCAGGCATTTACCCGCCTATGTATTTCTATCATAGTGCCTAGCCATATTAGGCATATAATAAATGTGAATTGAATTAATGTTGCAACTGAAGAAAATCAGTTAATCAGTGCCCTGTGAGTGGTACCTAACAGTCCTCCACGTACACCAAAAGAATATTTACCAAATTTTAAATTGTACCACTAGATTCTGAAAATAAGTGGTACCTAACAGCCCTCCATGTACACCCAAAGGATATTTTATCAAATTTTAAAATCTCCCTTCCTCCCAAATATAGAAATGAAAGTCTGCACTCTCTCAGACAGATGCACTCAGGAATCCATTGTTTTACCCTCATATCAGTGAAGTTTCTGATATTAAAATGTTTCATGGGGGCTGGGTGCAGTGGCTCACGCCTGTAGTCCCAGCACTTGGGAGTGCCAAGGCAGGTGGATTGCTTGAGCTCATGAGTTTGAGACCAGCCTAAGCTACAGCAAGACGCTGTCTCTATAAAATAGGTAGGCATTGTGGCAGGAGCCTGTAATCCCAGCTACTTGGGAGGCTGAGACAAGAGGATCGCCTGAACCCAAGAGTTTGAGGTTTATGTGAGCTAAGACACCACAGCACTCTACCAATGGGGAGAGTGAGACAGCACTGTCTCAAAAAAAGTTTCATTTCAGGTGGGGCATGGTGGTTCACGCCTATAATCCTAGCACTCTGGGAGGCTAAGGCAGGTGGATTGCTTTACCTTACCGGTTCTCAAGCAGCCTGAGCAAAAGTGAGACCCCCTGTCTCTACTAAAAAATAGAAAAACTGAGGTAAGAGGATTGTTTGAGCCCAAGCGTTGGAGGTTGCTGTGAGCTATGATACCACCACACTCTACCCAGGGCAACAGCTTGAGACTCTTTCTAAAAAAAAAAAAAAATCCATCATTTTTTCCTGAATTGACAATGAAATGGATACTGCTACTCCCGACAGGAAATGCCACCTTATCAAAGTTACAAAGGTGCTGACACTGATAACATGTACAGCAATGGTCCTGCCAATATCCCTTCTTGTTGTGGCCAAAAGATCCAGCAAACTGGTCAGGCACTGTGGCTCTTGCCTATAATCCTAGCACTCTGGGAGGCCAAAGCTCAAAGCTTGAGCTCTGAAGTTTGAGACCAGCCTGAGCAAAAGTGAGACCCCATTTATACTAAAAATATAGAAACTGAGGGAAGAGGATCACTTGAGCCCAAGCATTGGAGGTTGCTGTGAGCTATGATGCAACAGCACTCTACCAAAGGTGACAAGGAGAGATTCTGTCTCAAAAAAAAAAAAAGACATACAAATTTTTGTAGAATTGAATTTAAGAATAAATTAACATCAGAAACAGCACAACAGGCTCTCAAAAGACTTACTTTCTCCTGAAAGTAGTTTGCTGACAAGTTATAAATCTCCACAGTCCCATCTGTTCGTGATACAGCCAATCTGTTTGACTGGTTATTGTAAGCTACACAGCGGATTCCTGATGGAACATAATTAAAGAAACGTACTCGATGGACCTTAAATTCACCCATTCCTAAGAAGGGAAAAGAGTCACTGTTAAACGTTAGAAGTATGTCAAATGCAGTACTCATTTCCTCATCACTGCTGCTCTGGATGGAGAGCTACAACTATTATCCCACCGAAGTTCATTTCTAAACAACTAATATTGCATCATATAAAAATCTATCATCTCCAGAAGCTCAGGATGGTTTGAACAGTAAAGAGGCTTGAGCAAAAAAATCATTAAGGGTTCTCCTCCAAAGCTCAAGAATTCCAATCTCAGGGGGCCTAGGAATCTGCATTTTAGCAAGCACCTCTCCCCAGCTCTATACATGTTAAGTGTGCAAATCTCAGACTTAAACTAAGGTGGTGACAGCAGGGCTGATGTCGAACCTGCTTAAGAACCGAACTCCGCCAGAGAAGGAAGCAAGAAGGCTTGGTGGCTTACTCTGGCTGCCTCGTCTGTCACCCACTCTACGTCCCGCCCCGCCCGCAAACACACACTGCGCCAGGGTACGGACAGAGTGAGGTTCACCCTGCACTCCTTTACCTTTTCAAGTTAAGAACCCGCAGGCTTTCGTGGTCCGGCCCGGCCCGGCCCTGCACGACGCTGCCCGACTGCGCGGACATCTAAAGCGCACGCCAGGTCTTAGCCGCCCGTTCCCTCCCCGGGACCAGCCACCACCCGCCTCGGGACAAGAGGGTGTACAAGCTCCTTGGACGAGGCGCCTTGGGCGGTCCGCCCCCTTTCAAACCGCACTCTCTCACACACGCTTCCCACACCCCTTCCTCAATTCAGCCGCGGCCCCGCACTCGCCTCTCCCGCCGCCAGCCTCTCCGCCCCAGCTGCACGTGCGCGCGCGCTCTCATGCTCTGCCCCGGAAATGCTCCCGGCGTAAGGCCGGAAGTGCGCAGGCAGTGCTCGCGGCGGCGGCGACGGCGGCGGGAGGTTCGGTTGTCGCCCGTTGGCCGCGCGGCGCCGCGTTCGGCGGCCGCCATTGCAGGTCAGGCCGCGGGCGGGGAGCACGGGAGGCCGCGGGGAGCGAGGACCGAGCTGGGGATGGGGGCGAGGGCGCGAGAGAGCGGGAAGCTAGGGAGCTGGGGCCGGGCGGGGCGAGCGGCTCGGAGAGAAGAATGGCGAGCCGAGGGATGGGGAGCGGCTGAGAGGGGGAGGGGCAGCCGGGAAAGGGCAGACTGGAGATAGACCTGCGCAGAGGTGGGGGCGAACCCAGAGAGGGTCCCTGGGCTGGGAAGGCTGGGAATCGTGGGGGAAGGGAGCGCGGTGGGGACGGAAGGTGGAGGGAAGGAACGGAGCGAGCGGGGCGGAGCTGGAGAAGGGCGGAAAGGGTGGCCGAGCTCGGGCGGAGGACGGAGAAGGGGGCGGCGCGGGCCGGATCCTCGCGGTACGTGTGGGAAGGGGCTCTTCCCTGGATTGGGAGGGAGCCCAGCCCGCGAAACCTTGGGGGAGCGGAGTAGAATCAAGAACCAAGGAAGTAGCGGGAATAACAGAAAGGGACTTCAATAGGTGTAGGAGGGGGTAGGACTGCGAGGTTTGTTCCAGAGGACGTTTTAAATCAAGGAGGGAAGGCTTGTGGGAGAGGTTAATTTGGAGGGTGATGAGGGAGTGATTTCAGGTTCTTTTGTGGGTAAGGTAATGCCGAGAGTGAGTAGGGTGGGGTTCTGGAGGAGCTAAGTACTTAAGAACTGGGAACAATTTGGAGAATGAGGGAGGGTGGTAAAGAAAGGTTTGAAGAGTAATCTTCGGGAGGAGGGTGAACGGTTTAGAAGATCACTTGGTAGGGGGTGTGGAGGAAGACAGTTTAAAGAATAGTTTCCTTGGGAGGTAGAGAAGGGGTTAAACAGTTTGTAATCCGGAGGGGGCTGGAGAAAAGCGGGGCAGAGGATAGAGTAGTCCCAGAAAGTGGGCGGAACTAGAAATAGGAAGTGTTTGTAGCTCTAGCTGAAAGGGTGGGAGGGAGCTAAGGGAGAGGGTGGAGAAGACGGGGCAGGTGGGAGGGAGAATTCCTTGTTGGGGGAGACCCCCAAGCTGAGCTAGAAAGGAAGGGGTGTTGGGGAAGATCGATGGCGATAGCATCAAGAGGAGGAAAGGTTTAGGTGGGATTGCAGAGTAGCGGAAGATGGAGAAAACTGCAGTAACTCAGATCGACTGAAGCCATCTTTTCCACCCATTGTCTACAAATAACAGTAATTGATTCCCTGGACGTGGGAATCCTAAAATGTGATTGCAAGTACCACGTGTATGCATAGCATCCACATACGTTTTTGAACACACTTCACTAATGAAAAGTTGGAAGCATTCAGTTCCACTTACTCTCCAAAGCCCCTTTTTGGAGGGGAGCAAGCTTCTCATTTAGAACAGGATTTTAGACTTGGTGACATAAGCCTGTGAAGAGACAAGAACCCCTTTGAAATTAAGACCATCCCCTTCAGTCACAAAACCACAATAACACTGCAAATAAAAATACAATCTGTATTCAGTTGCATATAAAATGCTCAAGAGTTGTTTATTTGGTGGAAAGGCACATAGAGAAATAGTCATATTTAGAGAAATGACCTTCGAGAATTTAATCCCTGAAGCAGTTTGGTGGACTCTGATTGCCATGTTTGAATTCTCCAATTATATGTAAACTTGATTTTATTATGATGATTTGCTGCTTTTATAAGACATCTTAGTCCACTATAAGCATTTAATAATACAATAGTATTAAGACTTCTCTTGGAAGTATACTAAGAAAATGCCATATTTCTCTGGGAAATCCGCTTGATCCTGAAAATCCCTTGATCCTTGTATGTGTCAGATAAGTTTTATTCATTACCTCATTCTTAGAACCTTTTGAGATCTTTTTATGCCTAATTTATTGGTAGGAAAACAAATTTAAGAGGTCACACATTGGATAAATGGCAGAATCACAGAATCCAGGTCTGACATGTGAGTTCTTCACTGTATTCTTAAACAAGATACAGACCCTGGGACCAAATGAAAGCTCAATAAATGCCAACTCTTGGCCTAGAAATTCGTGGGCGTATTTTGTGTCATGTGTTTAATTTTTAAAAATAAAAAAAAAAATGCTGTAACCTGGTTAAGTAATAAGCACCCCAATATAAAAATAATGAACTTTAAAAGTCAGCTATTGGGGAATTACAGCCTTGATTTCTTTAAAAAAAAGAAAAAACACAAAGTGAGTGAAAAGGTTTTAATGAAAACAATTTATAAAACATTGTTTAGCTTTATTAAAATTTAGTTATCTGTAATGAGGTTAAACCATTAAAAAAGCTCTTTGTATTGTTACAAGCTGCATATTCTGTTCATTTGGATACATACACTTCTGCCACTTTGTTTTTGAGGGCAGTTATTGTGAGGATCATTGCTCGCCTTCTCTGTAAGAGATTAGTAATCTTTTAGCAACTTAATAGTTAACAATTCAGAGACCTTAGGTTAAGAGAATTAAATTTTGTCAAAGATTAAAATGAACCTATGCCAACATCTATTCTCTTGGCTTATTTTTCCTTGCACCTACGGAGCAAAGTTTTAGGGTAAATTTGTGAGTTTTGGTGGTGCCTTTGAGACTTCTAAAAGTTTTTAAAACCTCAGTATCATCATCATGGATGTGATAAAGAGCTAGCTTTTTGTTTCTTTTTAACTGCCTACCATACATCTAATAGCTACTTTGGTGGCAAGTTACAAGATCCCGATAGATTAGATTACTTATTTTGTAAGAGAGAATATAAGAATGAGGCTAAATAATACTTGTAAAGCACAGGGAAGTTTTTACACAGAAATGCTCTAAGAGGGGGCTGTGTAAGAGAACTACAAGAGGGGCCACATCGTGAATGGATTAGGGTTCACAGCTGTACCACTTACTAGTGTGACCAGTTAACTTTTAGCCTCTAAGCCTGTTCCTCATCTATAAAATGAGAATGAGAAGACCATTCCTACATCATAGGGTAGTTTTCAGGATAAAGTGAGAGAACCCAGATAAATGTTCAAATAACGTTAGCTGTGTGAGAGATGAAGCTTTTTTTATTATTATTAAAGAGGTCCTCCTGAGAAATTTTTAAATTTTTTTTCTTTTTTTTTTTTTTGCAGTTTTTGGCTGGGGCCGGTTTTGAACCCGCCACCTCTGGTATATGGGACTGGTGCCCGAGAAATGAAGCTTTTTGTATTACAAAGATAAGGCTCTGCCTGGACTTAAGAAATCAGATGGTACTTTGATTTGTCACGCCCTGTATAATAATTTTAATAGTTATTAACTTTAAAGTAGAAGCCAAGTGACATTTAAATAAGCTGTGTCCCAGACTGGTCTGATTCCAGCCAGTGTTTTTTGGTTTTTGTTAGGGCTTCCATTGTAGGTCTGGATTGGTTTTTTTTTTTTTTGAGACAGAGCCTCAAGCTGTCACCCTGGATAGAGTGCTGTGGCTTCACAGCTCACAGCAACCTCCAATTCCTGGGCTGAAGCGAGTCTCCTGCCTCCACCTCCCAAGTAGCCGGGACTACAGGTGCCCGCCACAACACCTGGCCATTTTTTGGTTGCAGCTGACATTGTTGTATGGCGGGCCCGGGCTGGATTCGAACCTGCCAGCTCAGGTATACGTGGCTGGTGCCTTAGCTGCTTGAGCCACAGGCGCTGAGCCTCTGGATTGGTTTTTGAACACTGGTTCTTTTACTGCTCTGTGGTTTGTTTGGGGGCATTTAAATCATTTGTACCACTGTCCTGAGAAGCAACAGTGTTTTGACTTTACCTGGGTCTTCCAAATCAATCTCAGTTCTTAACACTGGGGATGATTTGGGGCAAGCCTAGATAAAATTTCTAGAAAATTAGAAGCCCCCGCCCCCAAAAGCATTTTTTCTTTAGGGGAGAAAGGGCATTAAAATGAATGAAGTTCCTTAAAGTTTCCAGAGTTCAAGTCATTTGACTAGTTACAGAATAGATGTATTGTTTAGTTTATTTAGTTGTGTGAAGGCCCAGAAAGATGGAATAGAAAACTTTTCCCCTTTTCTTAAAAGATTGGAGGCAGGGGACATAATTTATTGAAGAGGAAGGAGTTTTGGTTTTCTTACACCTTGCCATGTCTCCAAGGCTGCACAAAGTTGTGGCCTGTGAAACTGGTACCAGTCTGAAATAATGAATTTAACCCTTTGACAAGGTACATCACAGAAGGTTCTTCCTAGCTTTACAGTTATATTGTCAACCTGGAATTACTGTTCCTAACTGCTGTTATTTGTTATGACTTGTGTTATACTTCTTTCCCACCTACGTGTTTTTCTACTCTTCCTGCCTATTCTCAAGGGGAGAGGGACAGATTGGGCTGCATGTTTTCATATTTTTTTTTTTTTGAGACAGAGTATTACCATGTCCCCCTCAGTAGAGTGCCATGGCGTTACAGCTCACAGCAACCTCAAACACCTCAAACTGGGCTCAAGCAATTCTCTTGCCTCAGCCTCCCAAGCAGCTGGAACCACAGGCCCCCTGGCCATTTTGTGTGTGTTTGTGTGTGTGTGTTGTTGCAGTTATTGTTGTCCAGCTGGCCCAGGCCGGATTCAAACCTGCCAACCTGGGTGTATGTGGCCAGCGCCCTACCCACTGAGCTATGGGTGCTGCCCTTCATATGCTGCTGCTTTTTTTTGAGACAGAGCCTCAAGCTGTCGCCCTGGATAGAGTGCTGTAGCATCACAGCTCATAGCAACCTCCAACTCCTGGGCTCAAGCAAGTCTCCTGCCTCCACCTCCCAAGTAGCTGGGACTACAGGCGCCCACCACAACGCCCAGCCATTTTTTGGTTCCAGCCGACATTGTTGTTTGGTGGGCCGGGGCTGGATTCGAACCCGCCAGCTCAGGTGTACGTGGCTGGCGCCTTAGCCCTCTCAGCCACAGGCGCCAAGCCCCTTTCTTATGCTTTTTAATCAACTCCACACTAAAGGAACTCCACACCACTTCCATCAGGTGTATCACAGGGAAGCACCCAAGTGTGACTGCATACTCTGGCCCTAAGAGCAGTTGCTTAGTATAGAACTACCAAGGAGCAAGAAAAGGAATAATAGAATTCAGGTGTTACAGGATATGTTAAGGTGCTAAAGTAGAATTTGTTTTGCGACACAGTCTTGCTGTGTTGCCCAGACTAGAGTGCAGTGGTGTGATCATACTCCTGGCTTAAGTAATCTGCCTGAGCCTCCCAAGTAGCTAGGACTCCAGGCATGCACCACAACACCTGGCTAATTTTCCTTACTTTTATGTAGAGATGGGCCTTACTGTGTTACCGAGGCTAGTCTTAAACTCCTATAATTACATTGATGAGCACCACCCTCTGGCCTAAAGAATTTTTAAATTCACTAAAGGGATACCTTTCCTTAACATTTCTTACTACCACAGTAAATACACCCTCATGTACATAAATTATGTAAATGTAGCCAGAGCCAGATTAGACTATGAGTTCCTATGAGCTAGAGTAGACTCTGGGCTTGAACTTCACTTGTATATACATTTGTAGCATCCCAAAAGGTCTAGCACAAGACAAGTTTTTACCAGACTCGGTATAGAATAGATTGGTGAGGCTGTGGGCCATAGAATTCTTATTTTCAGAAGCTTGACTAGGTATCTGCCAGTATTAACAGGCAGGTAGGTTCTGCATCCTCTGTAAAGTTGTATGTGCTCATTTGATGCCAGGGGTTGGTGTGCCAAGTGCTGCTGCTTTGTCCTGGCAACCAGGCATGTTTTCCTTTACACACTTAGGCCACTTTTCTGAATTCCTGTTCTAACATGAGACTGTCCAAGAAATGAGAAATACTCTGAAAATATTTCTGCATCCTCTTTTCCTGAACAGTCCATACTCAAGCATGTGGTCAAAGAGCTTAAAGATGGATGTTGGTTGTCAGCAAATAGGCTTTATGTCCTTCCTGCCCTCATCGTCCTAAAACATGTTGTGTACCTATGTGAACACCTTACTGCTTTTATAAAGCCACCTATATTTTACTGTAACTTGGATTCATTAGAAAAATAGACTGCATAATCAGTCAATGTATATGCAAGAACTTCGCATTCTCTGTATATTGTTTTTTATTCATGGCTAAAATATACCTACCGTTCTTTAAATTATAGTCAAAATTATGGTGAAATGCTGATTTGCTTATCCTAACCTCTAAAAAATTAGCTCTTCATCAATAGAATTTAGAGTCTGTTTTTTGTTTGTGTTTTGAGATAGAGTCTCACCCTGGGGAGTGTTGTGGTGTCAGTAGCTCACGGCAACCTCAAATTCTTGGGTCCAAGAGATCCTCTTGCCTCAACCTCCTGAGTAGCTGGCTGGCTTATTTTTCTATTTTTAGTAGAGACTGGATCTTGCTCTTTTTCAGGTTGGTCTCTAACTCCTGAACTCAGGTGGTCCACCCTCCTTGGCCTCTGAGAGTGCTAGGATTACAGGAGTGAGGCACCATGCCTGGCCCTAGAACTTAGAGTCTTTAAGGCAACTTTCTGTATGTTATGTCTTTATGATAGTTTACTAAGTCATAATGTACGTGTGAGTCCCATAGTCATTAAGTAACTTACGTGTAAGCCATACCTTAAGAATACCACTCTTACCAGCAGGAACCTAAATTAAGGCCTTCTGATTTTAAGTTGTTATCCTTCTTTGAGAAAGATTTTAAAAGTGTTTTTGGCTGGGCACGGTAGGTAGCGCACGCCTGAAATGCCAGCACTTGGGAGGCCAAGGTGGGTGGATTGCCTGAGCTCACAGGCTTGAGACCAGCCTGAGCAAGAGCAAGACCTCATCTCTAAAAAATAGCCAGGCATTGTGGCAGGCTTCTGTAATCCCAGTTACTTGGGATGTTGAGGCAAGAGAATCACTTGAGCCCAAGAGTTGGAAGTTGCTGTGAGCTGTGAGCCATGGCAGTCTACAGTCTATAGTGAGATGATCTAGATTTCTATCCTGGCTGTACCATATACAAATACTGGCTGTGTGTGTACCACATACATGTGGATGACTTAATCTGTGTGTGCCTCAGTAGCTTCATCTGCAAAATAGAGATAAGTACCTGTATCATAAAGTTGTTATGTTGGTGGAACGAGATAGCACCAGTATATATGCACAGCATCCAATTCATGGTAAAAATTCAAAACATGTTAGCTGTTACTTACATTTGAATTTGAAGGCAAGTTGACCAATTTCATGTTCCCAACGTGCGTTTGGTGCTCTAGGAGTAGAAGTTCTGCCATACTATAAGGCTACTGGCAATGTACTTTTCCCTGGAGTTCCAAAACCTTAATAAAGAAATCTGTTTAATGTTTTAATCAAGTGTTTACTAAGCTTGAGCACAATTATACATAATTAACTTTCCATACTATAGTTGGTAAACACTGCACTAATAACCTTCCACTAAACTTCACACATACATTGGAAAGACTTAGCCAGAAGCTATAGTTTTGGACTGCCATCCTCTAATCGCCCCTAATCTGTTGTTCCCAGGAAGACACAAGTATAAGGGAAGCCACTAGGTGGTGGTGTTGCCTCAAGTGAAAGTACACGTGTATACATGTTGGGGGGGGGTTCTTATTGAAGCAAAAGTTGGTCAGAGCTTTTTAATGAGAGTCGCATCCCATTATTAAAGTTGTCTCGAGGACTTTTCTAGCTCTCAGCCTTTAATTTTTTTTTTTTTTTTTTGGTTTTTTTGAGACAGAGTCTCACTATGTTACCCTTGGTAGAGTGCTGTGGTGTCACAGCTCACAGCAACCTCAAACTCTTGGGCTTAAGGGATTCTCTTGCCTCAGCCTCTCAAGTAGCTGGAACTACAGGTACCCTTCACAACACGTGGCTCTTTTTTCTTATTGTTGTTGTTCAGCAGGCCCTGGCGAACCCACCAGCCCTGATTCACGTGGCCAATGCCCTACCCACTGAGCTACAGGCACCAAGCCTCAGGCTTTAATTTTGGTTAAAAGGGAGACCCTTTGGTTTGGCGCCTGCACCAGCCACATACACCAGAGCTGGCAGGTTCGAACCTAGCCTAGGCCTGCCAAACAATAATGACAACTGCACCAAAAAATAGCTGGGCATTCTGGTGGGTGCCTGTAGTCCTAGCTACTTGGGAGACTGAGGCAAGAAAATCGCTTAAGCCCAGGAATTGGAGGTTGCTGTGAGCTGTGATGCTATAGCACTCTACCCAGGGCGACAGCTTGAGCCTCTGTCTCCAAAAAAAAAAGGCGGGAGGGAGGCCCTTTGAACCAAGAGATATAAGATAGCCAAAGTGATAGATTTGAAGTCATTAAAAAAGTAAAATCTTAAAAGCTTTAGTTTTTTAGACATAAGCATATAGAACATAGAATGTCCTTGAGAAAGTCAAGTTACCAGAGTGGTCAAGAGTATGGCTTCTGCAGTGTGTGTCTTGGGTTCCCATCCTCTTAGACTTAGCAGCTATGGTGACTTTGAACACAATAATGACACCTGTGACTTTTCTATGTTACAGTCCATCTTCAGCAACTAGCTACAGTGATACTGAGCAGCCTTATATATACAATATCAATAAAAGAAAATCTCCATTCTTATTTATAATAAAATGTGTTGAAAGCACTGAGAAAAGTACCTAGCACCCATGAAGTGACAAATATTAGTTATCATTATCCTAAATCTTTTTTTTTTCTCTGCAGCTTATTTTCAGTTGCTTTTTAAAGACAGAACGCTCATGGTGCAAATTGTTATTTCTAGGTGAGTACATTTTGAGATTTTTTAAAATTTAGCTTGAAATAATCAGGGGTGTATGGGTTTGACATTTTCCTTGAAGAATCAGGGTCCTCAGGTGCATCTTGCACAAATCCTTGAATTTGACCTCTAGTTAAATGTCTGGCACTGCCCAGTTTCCCAAGAACCTATGTTGAACACAGAGTTTCTTTGGGGCTTTGAATGGTAGCGTAGAACAGTACTCATCCTTCACCCCTCAAAAATATTGTAACCGCCAGCCCTTTGCTTGCAGTGAGGGGGCTGGAGGCCTGGCAGAATGGGTGCTGATGGAGCTACAGGGGGAGATCGAGGCTCGCTACAGCACTGGATTAGCTGGAAACCTCCTGGGAGACCTACATTACACCACTGAGGTGAGGGGGCTTTTCTTTCCCTGCCTAATGCCTCAAGAAAGCAAGCTACACACCAAGGTGGTGCTCCCAGGAACCAGAGTGAGGACTGCCCTCAGGTTTGTTATTTAAGGTCTAGCTAATCTGTGAAGCTATCTGCTTGTTCTCCCCCAACCTCTGCAACAATAGGGAAATTTGGGCTTTGGGGAATCTGGAAAGGTCACATTTCTGAAAGTAGAAATACTCTTAACACAGGGCTAGAAAGAGTAAAAAGGACACATGGGTGGATTATACAATGTGGCTGCTCAGAAAGGTTAGAGCAGACCAGGAAGTGAAGGTGTTAGACTGCCTGCCAAGAGCAGCTTTATAAGGCACCTGAGTGTTAACAGCCCTGCCCTGAACCTCAGGCATCTCCTTCTTGTTCTGCCAAAGGGAATCCCTGTGCTGATCGTGGGGCATCATATCCTGTATGGGAAAATCATCCACCTGGAGAAACCTTTTGCAGTCCTTGTCAAACATTCTCCTGGGGAGCAGGACTGTGATGAGCTTGACCGCGAGACTGGTACCCAGTACCTGGTGACAGCACTCATCAAAAACAAGATCCTTTTCAAAACCCG
>CAUYRH010013998.1:0-12253 GCA_963574655.1 Perodicticus potto
AAGTCATCCCAATTGCAGCTTAGAGGCTGGGAGAAAAATTTGGTAACCGGCTGTCCAGACACCCCCTGCATAGTTATGGATTTGGGAGATAAAAGACCAGGATTAGAGAGAAGTACAGAAAAAGTTGCTCCAGTGTCCAAAAGAAATTTTCTCTCCTGGCGCTCCACTATAAGGCAAACCTGGAGCTCTTGAGAGGTGATGACACAAGCTGGATCCATGAGAATTTGCCCCGGGCACTCTCAGTCCAGTTTGGGCTCCAATGGGGTCCCTGTCCCAGGAGGCCTTTGCCTCTGGGGACAGGCCACCCTCCAGTGGCCACCCTTGCATTCTGGACAAGGGCCAGGTGGCTTGCCCAGCCAGTGGTATTGCTGGGCCCCTCTTCCCCTTCTTTTGTTCCCCTTCCCCCCACCTTGATTGATTTGAGTTTTTCTTTTACATTGGCATGTATTAGACCATCTACTGGCTTCATATCAGGATTGAATATATTGTATACTTGCTTCTCCATTCTTGTGATACTTTACTAAGAAGAATGTGTTTCCCTCCGTCCAGGTTAACAAAAGATGTAAAGTCTCCATCTTTTTTAATGGCAAATACTATTTTATGGTATACATATATCAGTTTTTTAATCCTGGGTTGGTGGACATTTAGGTTGTTTCCACATGTTGGCAACTGTAAATTGAGCTGGGATAAACAGACTAGTGCAAATGTTCTTAGGATAAAATGATTTTCTTTCTTCTGAGTAGATGCCTAGTAATGGAATTGTGGGATCAAATGGGAAGTCTAATTTGAGTTCTTTGAGGTTTCTCCATACTTCTTCATTTGTTGTTGTTGCTGGTGGTGGTAGTGGTGGTGAAGATGTTGTTTTTTTGTTTGTTTGTTTGTTTTATTAAATCATAACTGTGTACATTAATGCAATCATGGGGTACAGTGTGTTAGTTTCATATACAAACTGAAATATTTTCATCAAACTGGTTAACATAGCCTTCATGGCATTTTTTTTGGTTATTATGTAAAGACCTTTATATTCTGCACTCAGTAAGTTTCACCTGTACTCCATACTTCTTTCCAAAGAGGTTGTATTAATTTGCACTCCCACCAGCAGTATAAAAGTGTTCCCTTCCCTCCACATCCAGTCCAGCATCTGCAACTGTGAGACTTTGTGATGTGGGCTATTCTCATTGGGGTTAAGTGATAGCTCAGGGTGGTTTTGATTTGCATTTCTTTAGGGCTGATGAGCACTTTTTCAAATATTTGTTAGCCAGTCATCTATTTTCCTCCAAGAAGATTCTGCTCATGTCTCTTGCCCAGTGGTAGATGGGATTGATTGCTCTTTTTTTGTTGATTAATTTGAGTCCTCTGCAGATCCTAGTTATCAAACCTTTGTCAGATTCATAACATGTAAATATCTTTTCCTATTCTGAAAGTTGTCTTTTGTTTTAATTGTTGTGTCTTTAGCTGTGCAGAAGATTTTCAGCTTAGTTATGTCCCATTTGCTTATATTTACTGTTGCAATTGCCACTGAAACCTTTGTCATAAAATCTTTCCCCAGGCTGACATTATCAAGAGTTTTTCCCACACTTTTTTCTAAGATTTTTATCATTTCATATCTTAGATTTAAATCTTTTATCCATCTTGAGTCAATACTTGTAAGTGCTGAAAGGTGTGGGTCCAGTTTCAGTCTTTTACATGTGGTTATCCAGTTCTCCCAGCACCAAATGTTGAATAGGGATTTTTTTCCCCACTGTATGCTTTTGTGTGTCTTATCAAAGATTAGATGGTGATAAGAGATTGGTTTCATCTCTTGGTTTTCTATTCTGTTCCATGTCTATGTCTCTATTGTTGTGCCAATACCATGTTGTTTGATCACTATGGCCTTATAATACAGCCTGAAACCTGATAGGGTGATACCTCTGCTTTGTTTTTATTACTAAGACTTGCCTTGGCTATATGAGGTTTTTTCTGCTTCCATACAAAATGAAGAACTATTTTTCCCAGTTCTTCAAAGTATGATGTTGGTATTTTAATGAGGATTGCATTGAATTGGTAGATCGCTTTGGTTAAAATAAACATTTTAACAATGTTGATTCTTCCCAGACAAGAGCATGGTATGTTCTTCCATTTGTTGGTGTCTTTTGCTATTTCTTTTCTTTCTTTTTTTTTTTTATTAAATCATAGCTGCATACATTAGTGCAATCAAGGGGTACAATATGCTGGCTTCATATACAAACTGAAATGTTTTTATCAAACTGATTAACATACCCTTCATGTCATTTTCTTAGTTATTATATGAAGACATTTGTATTCTGCATTTAGTAAGTTTTGTCTGTACCCTTCTAAGATGCACCATAGGTGTGGCCTCACCAATTACCCTCCCTCCACCCCATCCTTCACCCTCCCCTCCCTTCCCATATTCTTGTGCTATAGTTGGGTTAAAGCCTTCATATGAAACCTTTAAATTAGCTTCATAGTAGGGCTTAGTACATTGGATACTTTTTCTTCCATTCTTGAGATACTTCGCTAAGAAGAATATGTTCCAGCTCCATCCATGTAAACATGAAAGAGGTAAAGTCTCCATCTTTTTTTTCTTAGGGTTTCATATTCTCTTTGTACAGATCCTTTACCTCTTTTGTTTGGTATATTCTTAAGTATTTCATTTTCTTTGAAGCTACTGTGAAGGGAATTGTATCCTTGATTTGCTTCTCAACATGGCTGTTATTGGTGTATACAAAGGCTACTGATTTGTGGACATTGATTTTATACCCTAAGACACTACTATATTTCTTGATCACTTTCAGGAGTTCTGTGGTTAAGTTTCTGAGGCTTTCTAAGTGTAAGATCATATCATCAGCAAAGAGTGAGAGTTTGACCTCCTCTGCCCCCATTTGGATGCCCTTTATATCCTTCTCTTACCTGATTGCATTGGCTAGAACTTCTAGAACAATATTGAATATTAGTGGTGATAGTGAACAGCCTTGTCTGGTTCCAGTTCTAAAACGTTTTCAGTTTTACTCCATTCAGTATAATATTAGCTATGGATTTGTCATAGATGGTTTCAATCAGCTTGAGAAATGTGCTAACTATGCCTATTTTCTTAAGCGTTCTTGTTAGAAAAGGATGCTGAATTTTATCAAATTCTTTTTCTACATCTATTGAGATAATTCATGTGGTCTTTGTTTTTTGTTTCTTTTTTTTTTTTTTAATTTTTTTTTTGAGACAGAGCCTCAAGCTGTCACCCTGGACAGAGTGCTGTGGCATCACAGCTCACAGCAACCTCCAATTCCTGGGCTCAAGTGAGTCTCTTGCCTCCACCTCCCAAGTAGCTGGGACTACAGGCGCCCACCACAACGCCCGGCCATTTTTTGATTGCAGCCATCGTTGTTGTTTGGCGGGCCCGGGCTGGATTCGAACCCGCCAGCTCAGGTGTACGTGGCTGGCGCCTTAGCCCGTTGAGCCACAGGCACCAAGCCAGTTTTTTGTTTCTATTGATATGGTGAATTACATGTATGGATTGTGTATGTTAGCCAGCTCTGCATCCCTGGAATGAAGCCTACTTGATCATGATGTGTAATTTTTTAACATGTAGCTTCAATCTATTAGCTAAGATTTTGTTGAGTATTTTTGCATTGAGATTCATTAGTGAAATTGGTTTGTAGTTCTCCTTTTTATTGGCTCCTTTCCTGATTTTGGAATCAGGGTGATGTTTGCTTCATAGAATGTGTTGGGGAAGATTCTTCCTTCTCAATGTTTGGAAATAGGTTCTGCAATATAGGGACAAATTAATCTTTGAAGGTGTGATAGAATTCTGGTGTGAAGCCATCTGGTCCCAGGCTTTTTTCTTGTTATTGCTATTGTTGGGATCTTTTTATGGTTTCTTCAACAAGAGATCTTTTTCTTCCTGGTTAACCCTAGGGAGATGGTGTGCTTCCAGGTATCGGTCCATTTCCTCCATACTGTCCAATTTCTGGACATAGAGTTGTGTTTGGTGTTGTTGTTTTTTTTTTATTTTATTTTATTTCATTTTATTTTTTTTTATTGTTGGGGATTCATTGAGGGTACAAGAAACCAGGTTACACTGATTGCATTTGTTAGGTAAAGCCCCTCTTACAATAGTGTTTTGTCCCTAAAAGGTGTGGCATACACCAAGACCCCACTCCCCTTATTTTGTTTTATTTTTGTAGTCAGAAATAATCACACCTACGGTGCATCTCAGAAGGGTACAGGTGAAACTTACTAAATGTAGAATATAAATGTCTGAACACAATAACTAAGAAAATTCTATGAAGGTTATGTAACCAGTTCGATGAAAATATTTCAAATTGTATATAAAACCAGCACATTGTACCCCATGATTGCATTAATGTACATAGCTATGATTTAATAAAAAAATAATAAATAAATAAAATTAATAATCTCTTTTATCTCTGTGGTATCAATTGTTACTTCCCTCTTTTTGTTTCTGACTGAGTGTATTAAAGATTTTACTTTTATGTTTGTAGTTAATCTGGCCAATGATTTATTGATTTTATTTCTCTTTTTTGAAGAGAAACTTTTCTCTTCAAACAACTTTTTGTTTCATTAATTTTTTGAATGATTCTTTGTTTTCAATTTCATTTATTTCTGATGTCACCTTGTTTATTTCTTTTCTTCTGCTATGTTTGAGATTGGATTGTTCTTCCTTTTCCATTTCTTTGAGATGATTCTTTAGGTTGGTGATGTGCTCTCTTTCTGTTTTTCAGATGCAGGAATCTAATGCAATAAATTTCCCTCCTTGGACTGTTTTTGCAGTGTCCCACAAGTTTTGGTGACTTGTGTCTTCATTGTTGTTATGTTTAAGGAAGTTAATGATTTCCTCCTTTATTTCTTCCTTGACCCAACTATCATTCAGTATAAGATTATTTCATTTCCATGCCTTTGTGTGGGGATAAAAATTTATGTTGGAGTTGAGTGCCATCTTTATTGCCTTGTGGTCTGAAAAGACACAGGTATAATTTCAATTCTTTTGATTTTGTTGAGTTTCAATTTGTGAACTTGGATATAGTCTATTTTGGAGAATTTTCCATGGGCTGACAAGAAGAACTTATATTCCTTAGCTTTGGGATGGTGTGGTCTGTATATGTCTATTAAGCCCAAATGTTCTAGGGTCACGTTTAAGTCCCTTCTATCTTTCTTTAGTTTCTGTTTAGAGGATCTGTCTATCTCTGTTAAAGGGGTATTAAAGTCCCAGATATTATGGACTTACAGGATATCATATTGCTCATACCAATTAAGGTCTGTTTCATAAATATGAGTGCATTTAAATGTGTATAAATATTAAGAATTGAAATGTTCTCTTGTTGTATTGTTCTCTTGACCAGCATGAAGTGACCCCCAAAGTACCCTTTTTATACATATAACTATAACTATAACTTTTTTTTTTGAGACAGAGTCTCACTCTGTCACCTCAGGTAGAGTGCAATGGCATCAGCACTCACAGCAACCTCAAACGCTTTGGCTTGAGCAATCCTTTTGTATCCTGAGTGTCTGCGACTACAGGTGCCCATCTCATTGCCCAGCTAGTTTTTCTATTTTTAGTAAAGATGGTGTCTTGTTCTTGCTCAGGCTGATCTTGAACTCCTGAGCTCCAGCAATTCACTCACCTCAGCCTCCCAGAGTGCTAGGATTATAAGGTGTCAGCCACCTTGTCTGGCTATACATGTAGTTCTTGACCAGTATTTATAAGTCCATATGCAATGGACTGTCCTACTGGCTATTTGTCCCTATACCAGTCTATGAAGTTTTGTTTTTGTTTTTGTTGTTATTTTTGTTGTTTGTTCACTGTGTACCAAATAAAAATGGATACAGGTGGATTATTGCTAACGACAGTTACAATGACTCTAGCAAGAAGTGATAGCAGACAAACTGGTGAGAAGAATAGATAATCATAAAATTATATACATAGTAGAACTCAAAGACTATGGTAACATCTAGTTTGAGGCTATTAGCCGGAAACATCCTGCAGGCCTTAAGAATAGCACTGTACTGGTACTCAACACATGAAGTGATATTCTTACAATGGTGACAATGAATCATCAAGACAGAATTGAAATTATATTTGCTTTATTCATTTAAAGAAGGTAGAGGAGTGTGCAATGCATTTTTTTCGCATTTTCCATATAAGCTGATATAATTTGGCACTTGAAGGGGTATGCTTTTATTATAATAATAATAATAGCCACTCCAGAGTGCCTGCTCCAGGCCAAAAGATGTGCCAGGTGTTTAATATATTTTGTTATTAACCCTGCTGGGCAAGGAGGCTACATCATAGCTGGGCATGTATCTGAGAGGGTTAGGGAAGGCAGATTCATTCTGTTGTGGCCTTGGTAATTGGTTTTATTCTGAAAATTAAAGAATGATAGTTCATCTTTCTCTTAAGAAGGCAGAGGAGTAGGTAATTATTTCACTTAATTTACTGTATTAAGCTGATGTAATTTGGCACTTAAAGGAATAAGCTTTTGTTATAATAATAGCCACCACTCTCTTTTTATTCTGGAGAAGCTAGAAAAGAAATAGATACCACTCTTAAATATATGCTTCATGCCAAGCTATGTATTGGGTGGTCTAGCATAAAATATCTTTAATCCTCCTGAGGGAGCAAGGTGGGTGGATCACCTTGAGCTCAGGAGTTCATGACCAGCCTGAGCAAGAGTGAGACCTGGTCTATACTAAAAATAGAGAAAAAAAAAAAAAAAAAAAGCTGGGTCTTGTGGCAGGTGCCTATAGTCCCAGCTATGAGGGAGGCTGAGGTGAAAGGATTGCTCAAACCCAAGAGTTTGAGGAGCTATGACACCACGGCACTCTATTTAGGGTGACAGAGTAAGACTCTGTCTCAAAAAAAAACTTTAATCCTACCATGTAGTTATTATTATCTCCAAATTACATGTTGCAAAACTGAAGCTCAGGGAGATTATTATCTGCTCAAGGGCAATACGTGAGTGGTAGAGTCATGACTCAACTCCAGTTGCTTAGGACCCCAAAGCCATACTCTTCACTGTCTCACTCACAGTCAGTTTATACAGGAAATCCCCTTAAATGCAACTAATTTGTTCCCTAACAATTCCCATAATGGAATCATCTCCGTAATGTGCTTTCTGATATAGTAGGAAGGT
Source organism: Perodicticus potto (assembly GCA_963574655.1). Taxonomy (NCBI): domain Eukaryota; kingdom Metazoa; phylum Chordata; class Mammalia; order Primates; family Lorisidae; genus Perodicticus; species Perodicticus potto. The sequence continues at coordinate 7,146 of CAUYRH010013998.1, forward strand.
TTCTATTCCTCTCTTTCTTGTTTCATGGAACAACAGTGCTAGCCAGGGAGAGAAAAGTCATTCTGGATCCAGTGATCCTAAGCTAAAGGGGAGTTTTAATCACATAGAGGAATTCATCGTCCGTAATTTCTTGACGTCACCCTCTAAGTCCATGCACCTACCAGAGTGACGAGCCTGGCCCCCATCCACTACGCTCAGCTCTTTTGTTGGCTGTTGAAGCCACCCTAAAAATAGCTTCTGGACTTTGAAAGGAACCCTTCCTGGTGCCTATAGCAAAGAAGGTCCCAGTGAGACTGGGAAGAATAGCCCCCAGACAATAGTCAGCTCTGCTCTACAGGACAGTCAGTGAAGTCTTCCCACTTTCTAAGAATGAGAGACCAGAAAACTCCCATAAACACAATATCCCATGCCTTCTTTCTGCCTAAATGCCCTTCTTATTCCTGGCCTAATTAAAATTCACTTACTTGGTGTTCCCGGTTCTCAGCTCTAATGGCAGTCAGTATGGTCATTATGAGACATTATGCATCAAACCCCTGCAAGTCCCAGTACCTGAGTAGGAATAATTATCACATTCTCTTCTGGGAACTGGGAGAGATTAAAAAATCTTCCCCATGTTAGGTGCTTGAACATCCTGGGGCTCATATACACCCCTTTCCTCAGATGTTTTAGCCATTCCTATACGCCAACCCAACCTCAGTACAGCTACTACATTCTGAATATAGGTTTTTAAAAAGTGGATTTTTTTCCACGTTCGTTTTATTCAGTATTCAATGAATTAGAAACCTTGCTGTTTGGTTATTGTCAAAGGAATCTAGCAGAGATATCTAAGCCATGGGGCTCAAAGTCTAAGCCCTAACTTTAGGTTTAGCTGCATCATAAACCTGTGAATACATGGAGTTATGTGGTGGCAGATTTCATTCTCACCTCTACTTCAGTTTCACCAGCAGATCTCTTTCACCAAAGATGTCTGCACCAAACTTGACACCACCAGACAGTTCAACATCTCCGCTTGCTCTACAGTATATCTGAACCGGAAAATCTTCAAAGACACATAATATATTGGAAATTGATTTAAAATGAACATCCTAGGCCAGGAGCAGTGGCTCATGCCTGTAATCGTAACACTCTGGGAGGCGAAGGCAGGTGGATTGCCTGAGCTCAGGAGTTCAAGACCAGTCGAGCAAGAGCAAGACTCCATCTCCAAAAAAAAAAAAAAAATAGCTGGGTTTTGTGGCGGGTGCCTGTAGTCCCAGCTACCAGGGAGGCTGAAGCAAGAGAGTCACTTAAGCCCAAGAGTTTGAGGTTGCTGTGAGCTGTGATGCCATGGCACTCTGCCGAAGGCAATAAAATAAAACTCCCTCTAAAAGAAAAAAAAAAAAGATGAATATCTTATACATGAGATTTCATGATTTCTAGACATAGTCCACCTGAGGAGCTAATGCAGCCATACAGGAGGCATTTGGGAGCTCCCTTCCCAGCAGAAGGGACATAGTAGATGGCACTTCATATAAAGAGGGCTCATCTTATCTCCTCACCCCTGGCCACATCCCACCAGACGCACATCGGAGACTTTATAATTTCCCCTCTGTTTAGCTATTTCTGGCTCCGGTCCCACTGTCTTCAGGAGGCTTCCTCAAGTGCTCCAGCCCACAGCAGCTTCTTTTTCCAACCCTCACCTTAGAATCCTTGCCAATCATCCCAATATTTACTTTTTATGATATGCAGAATAATGGCCTATCCCAAAATTCCCAGTCCCTGATCCCTGAGTACGTAGAAAAAGGGACTTTGCAGATATAATTAGACTGAGGACCTTGAGACAGTGACATTATCTTGGATTACCCAAGAGTTAGGGCTAATGCCAAGTAGAAGAGGACACAGAAGAGGAGGTCGAGTGATGTGATGAGAAGCATCAACTCCAGTTTTCAAGATGGAGGAAGAGGGCTGTGAGCTAAGAAATGTGGGTGCTCCTAGAAGCTGTAAATGGAAAGAAAATGAATGTCCCCCAGAAATTATAGAAAAGAATAAAGCCCTGTCAACATTTTAGACTGGTGAGATCCATCTTGGACCTCTAACCTACAGAAATGTAAAGTAATAAATTTGTGTTGTTTTGCATCACTAAATTTGTGGAAATTTGTTACAACAATAGGAAACTAATATACTTATTCACTAACTTTTATTTGCCTTTGATTAGTTTCTATGTGTGGATCTTGTCTCCCTAAGAGACCACATATGGGTTTAGTAATTTGGTCTTGTTCATTTCCTATTTTCCTCTATACAGTGAACCTTCATTCCTGTCAACTTCATAATTGCACTTCCTCTAGTCTAGACCCTCTGACAGCCACAGGGTTAGGGAAGATAAAAGACTCATCCGGCCACCCAATTACCAACAACCTAACTTAGCTCACAGCAGTCACCAAGACAATGAACTGGTCCAGGGTTCCTTCCATGAAGTGATGACGCAAACACAGAAAGCAGAGAAGCCTAGATTTATTTATGTTTGTTCTAGTTATACCAGCAGGAGACCAACAAGCAGACCCAAGATTGTCTAAAACACAAAAATATTTCCTTTATGGGCAATGTAAGATCTTACCCACTTAATCTCAGTCCTTGTCCTCTACTCAAACTGTACCTTAATACCAAGGATGGGTTAATTTGTTTGCCTCATTTGCACATAGTTTTTTTTTACTACAATGTCATTAATAAGGAGGAAGCTTGATTGGGGGAAGACACTGGGGCCTGTCATCACTGAACTTGAGTTAATCAGCTGTACTTTTTCTTCACCTGGTTCTCATACATCTCACTAAGTATATTTATTTGGTTCACTCTATTTACACTAATACAGATATTTTCAAAAATACATAGCAATATAACTGTACTTTTATTATCCTTTTAAATAAATCCATTTCATGTATTTATTGTATCTATTACTTAACCTCATACATTTCCCCATGCATATTGATTTATCTCCCAACTGAATTACTCATTGTATATTTGTTAAAATATTGGCTGGATCTATCTGAATTGGTTCCTTTGTTCATGCCTTTCACTTCGGAGTCCTCTGAGAAGAACTTTTCAGAGCTGAATTTCAAGCTCCATCAAAAGTGTTCTTTGGGCTCTATGTGGACTCACAAGTAAACACATTGCAAAGCTTCTGCTGATGACTTGCAGAAAGAAGGGAACCCAGACAAGGGCCAGGAGTCAGGTTGCAGATTCATTTTCATGAAGCAGTGCTCTCTCTTTCCTCTCAGAGCACACTAGTATATCTTTTGGTGACAAGGCCTCCTGCCTTTTCTGAAAATCATTTATTCTTCATATTTAGGTAGGAAGAAGGTGGGAGCAGTTTTCCTGATTGAGTCACTCCTATAGAATGACATACCCTTCCTCCTTTGTGTTGACCCCTTCAGCTGTTCTTTCAAAAGACTACAGGGACCTGCCAGGGCAAGTGCAGGAAGCCCAATAGAGGGTGAACTGATGTTATAAAAAGTACTGTAAAGATACCATAGGGTTCATGGCACATTTATAAGATGTCAGAATTAGAAGAGTGTAAGAATCTCTCAACCCAATAAAAGTTCATATATGAAATGTGGAAACAGAGGCCCAGATGATTTTCTCAAAGTCACACCCTTTGGGTCAGAGGTAGGAATTACACCCTCTCTCCTGACTCTCAGCACTCTTTCCACTAACCCCTTCTTGCAACCCTGACCTCTAATCCACTAGCATAATGGAACATGTTCCCAAATCAACCTAATTTCAGGCAGGATGAAGCAATGCATGATGCTAAATATAGGAAGTTAAGTCATTTGGATTTTTGTTTGTTTGAACTTTGAAGTGTTTTAAAATTTTATTTTTATGAATATTGTTATAAATCTGATTTGGGTTGATTCTTTAGCACTTTACTTTTCTTAAGTGGTGGCATTTATTTTCCTGTTGCAAAACTGTCAGTCTCCCGAATGTTGGTCCAGGAATTGTAAATGATTTATGCCTGGTCATTAGACTCTCAGTACAAATCACATTAGTCCTAAGTAGGCAGGCATCTCCATGTCTTCCTTGAGTCAGTGCCTAGATCCAGGGGACCAGACCTCTCACCTGATATAGCAGATAGATAAGCCATGTTCTGGCATTTTAGGTCTTCAAAACAAGACTGGAAAATATAATAGATTCAAACCAAATACTCCTACTCTTGCCTTGACTATATAACAAACATAATAATATCCATCTTATTAAACTGTTGAGAATATGAAAGATAATTTATACATAGCTCCAGGCACATGGATGGAACTTAATGGTAGTTTTAACATTTATAACTTTTTGCTTTGTTTCATTTTAATATGGTCTATATAACTTTTCACACTTACTGCCCATGTAACATCTTTTAGATAATTTTATATATAAATTATTAATAAAACACTGATGTCCCATCAATGTTCATATATAGCCACTTGTTCTAAAGTCCTCAGCCAAATCCCTTCCAGAGTTCATTTCCAGCTGTCATTTTTTTAAACTTTTCTTTCCATATATTTTAAGAGATACACAACATGTTTTGGTTACATATACATTGTGAAATAATCACCACAATCAAGCTATTTAAGATATCCATCATCTCACATAGTTCAATGTGACAGCACTTCAAATCTACTCTTTCAGCAAATTGCAAGCATACAAAAAATAACTATAGTCACCATGTTGCGTATTAGGTCTCCAGCACTTATTCATCTTACAACTGAAAAGTTATACCCTTTGACCAATAAATCTCTTCCCTCATTCTCCAGTGCTTAGTAATCACCATTCTACTCTTGGTTACTGTGAGTTTGACTTTCTTCCCCCAGATTCCACATATAAATGAGATCATGTAATTATTTTTCTTTCTGGGCCTGGGTCATTCCATTTAGTGTAAAGTCACCCCAAGTTCATCCACTTGTCACAAATGCCAGGATTTCCTTCTTTTTATTTTTTTTAAATACATGTATTTTATTATTCTTCATTACATTATTTCCCCCACCCCCACCCCCCAGTGGTAAGACAGAATTTATTTACAGAAAAGAATACAGAAAACACTAAAGCTCCTGGTAGAGGGAGAGACTTCAAGTGGGGAGAGAGAAGCTCTCTCT
>CAUYRH010013999.1:0-13185 GCA_963574655.1 Perodicticus potto
TTGCCTGGAGGTCTGGTTTTTCTTATACTTCTAATTTTCCTTTCTTGTAAATAAATTCTGACTTACCACTACTCTTGTGGTCCGTCGATTCCTTCTTCGAATCGCCGAGACCAAGAGCCTGACATTCCGGCATCAATATGATTGTACACATGGCCTTTGATTGAGCTCTGGGAGAAAAAACAAACTTAGTGTTTCTCCCACTGGTGGGGTTTATGCCTATGAGGATCATCCTGGGACGCAGAAATTATCTGCAGGCTGCAGTCAGGGAGGCTCAGGTGGAGAGCCTGCCAGTGTGGGCAGCCTGCTCCACCTCTCCGTCCTTCCATTCTCCACGGTAGGTACATATAATAGAATAACAACACTTCCCTCTGGGACCTGTAACACTCAGAGAAGGCGTGAGCTACAGCTGTTTTTATGATTTAGGTGAACCAAACATAGTTTGGAGACACTTTGGTACTACTGGCCAAATGCCTTCAAATCATCTGTGCAGCCCACGACCTCCAAAATAGATGACACGTGTTCAAAAGGGTCACCTTTTAACTTTACCTAACAAATGCAATCAGGGTAACCTGGTTTCTTGTACCCTCAATGAATCCCCAACAACAAAAAATTAAGAAACAAAGAAAGTGCCACGTTTCAAACAAGTCCATAGATAACGGCGAGTTTGCTAGTTGAATGCCAAACATTATTTCTACCGTCAACAATAGTGACCAAAGAGCTATCAAAATGACTTTCTAAAGTGGACGGGAAAGAAGGCATCATTTGAATCCTCATGACCAAAGAGCTATCAAAATGACTTTCTAAAGTGGATGGGAAAGAACGCATCATTTGAATCCTCATCGTTAAATCCTAACTAAGGTCCTTTCTATTTAACTTTGCACTGCCTGTCTGCCTTCAAATTATCCTTGCAAATCAAAGACCGCTAATTCACCACTACTGAATTCCTGATATCTTTCTGATTTGGGTGTACCGGAATGATTTTTCTTTCTGTATGAGTTGGTGGATTTGTGAAATTCCTTAAAAACAGAAGGCTGTTTCTGCAGTAAATATGATGGTACAGTTTTTGTTCGGGTTTTAGAATAAGCAAAGAAAAAATAATGTAATTCCTTCACCTCCCTTTTCTTTTCCACCTCTCTTCCTTCCGGCCTCCCTTCTCAATCACATGCAAAGATCCCCAGGAGACAGACACACCTGTGTGACCCCCAGCTTTCTCCCAGGGTGGCTTTATCTTGTGGTTGATGAGGAATAAACAGCCAGTGGTTAAAAAACCTAAAAAGTTTTCCCTCTCCTCCTTCCTAATCGTCCCGGCCCTCCATGAAATTGAAGGAACTTTTTTTTCCTTAAAAATAAAACTGAGAGATTAAAAAAGATGAGCATGCTAGGCTGAAAATATGAGGCTTTCAACATCTCTCTCGGCTGCAATTGGGTCGACAGCATTTCAAAAAGCCGGCTAAATCTTCCCAGTAATACAGACCTGGCCTCAGATAACAGATCACTATCATTTGGGTTTATTTGTACAGAAGAAGAGATGCCTTGATATTTGTAATTACATCAGTTTGGAAGTAAACAGGTCTTACTTTTACAGCTTGAGTAAAAGCTTTCAGAGTCCCAGGGCACCGTGCGTGAATTCCGGCCTCCAAGGTCTCTCTGCACCTGCCCTCTGCTATTAGACAATCGAGGTTGTGTGGAAGACGCAGGTGCAGGATGTGGAAACCCGCTACCAACAGCTGCTACATAACAACCCCACCTGACATGCCCAAGGGACAAGCGGCCCCTCCCCACACTCAGCTGAAGAATATGCACCGTCAATGCAGTTACCAAACCACTTACCAGGCTCCATCCCGCCCTCTGCCCAAATTAGCTCCTAAGTCAATAGTGAAAACCATTAGTGGACAATTAGCAGATGACCTTGGCCGAGAACTCAGCAACTCTCACTTCCCCGTTTCTGGTCACACACACAAACTTGAAGAATAAGGTCAGAGTAAGTCCTGCTCTCTGTAGTGGAGAAAAGACAGCTGCATTTGTAACAGGATTGGAAGGGGAGTGCGTGACCTTGAAGCTTACCATTTTCTCCTCCTCAGCCACACCACCACCCTCCACCCTACGCAGCCCTGAAAATCTGATCTGAGCATCACCAATGGATGAGACCAGTGGTTGTTTCCTAGCCCAGCTGCATGTTAGAATCCTCTGCTGAGATTTTGTTTTAATGCACATCCTTGGCCCCACTACTCACTTTCATAAACTCTTTTGGGGTGCAGTGTGAGAATCTGTATTTTAAAAAGTGCCACAGTCCCAAGGTGACATTTCCTGGTTGGTGCGTGGGGTCCACAAAATTAGGAACATGGATGAGCAAGCAACAGTGGCTTTGAAACTCGCTTGTTCATAAAGGACTTGCTTCCTGCAAAATCACATCAGACAAACTGATTGGACCAGACAGGGATCCCTTTGTCTCTACGACAGGGCTCACAGGGAGGGAAGTCGGGAGACCAGAAGTCTATATGCCTGCATAAACATGTTTGGAAATTGCACTTTGGTTTCTTAGTTTGGAACCACCAGCAATGGTTAAGGAGTAAAGATGGGATTCAGGATTGACCAGTCAGAACATTCCAGGCCCTGGAAAAGGCCCACTGGTTCGGGAATAAGTGTGTCATGAGTTAGGCCAATCCCGGGTAATGCTCTTAGGACACTTAGGATCAAAAATTCCTTTCTCTGTGGGGACTGTTGGCTGTAAGGATGACACACATAGGTGGGAATTCTGCCTGAAAGGGAAACTGCCACCGAGGCCAAAGCAAGAGCTGTTGACATCGCGGGCGCCCCAGTTCTGCTGTGGTTGCTCCAGAACTTTCCAGGCTTTGAACCAGTTACTCCCTCCCCTTCTTTATTCCTTAGCAACCTTGAGTTAGATGCTGTCAACCAAAAATGTCTTGGAAACGGAGTGTGACTAAGCCAGGGAGGAGCATGGTGGAGCCAGGGTGGAGCCAGGGCAGAGCCAGGGCAGGAGGGGGCAGGAGGCAAATGTTACTTAGCAAATGTCCACAGAGCCACCCTGGTCACCAGACACTATGCCAGGCCCTGGAAATACAAAGATAAACAAGCCCAAGGTTCTCCTCTGAACATAAACATGAGGGATTTGGGGTTTGTGGCCTTCATCGTTTGGGGGAGGGGTTGCTTAGAAATTGATGGTTCTATTCCCCCAATCGCAAGAAATATCATCAAATAACTTTGAAGCTTTAATCTCCCCAGAGGGGCAGCTCTTTTACCAAAGGATGGAGAAAGTGTCAAATTTCATGTGATCCCCAAACAGTACAACCAGCAAAGGGGAAGAACAGGAGAGTTCTTTCATTCATTCAACAAACATGTCCTCAGTGCCTGCTGAGAGCCGGGCGCTGTTCCAGGCTGTGGGGATCCAACAGTGGGTAAGACAGAGAAGGTCCCTGTACTTATGGGCCTCACATTCTGTGTGTGTTGGAGCCGTGGGAGAGGCAGGAAAAAGAACGTGGCGACACAGAGGAAATAAAACTGGGCAATGTGATAGTCACCCAGGGACTGGGTCAGGGAAAGGGTAGGACCTGAGAGTGTGTGGTCAAGGAAGGGTGTTTCAAAGCAAGTGACATTTAAGCCGAGTCATATTATTCTTTCTGCAGCCCAGGAGGGAAACTGAGGCAAGGTTCTTGTCGGGAATATATAAAGACAGAAAGCAAGGACTTGGTTGAGCTTGGGGTATAGGTTCTTGACTGTTTTTGAGGCTGAGTGCTAAGACACTTGCTACAGGTGGCAGAATTTGATCTGCAACCTTCTTACCTGTTACTTATCACCCAGAAAGGTTGAAAAGAGCCGTGAAATTCCTACCTAGCAATTGCCTGTATTCACCTGTTGACCCTGGCAGTTTTAATGTCTTTTACTTGAGGGCAAATGGACTACAGCTCCCAACCCTGATGCCACTGAGGGTTTTTTCCTGATAGTTAAAGGACCAAAAACATAACCATAAAATTAACAGATTGTCCTCCTGCCGAGGAATGTGACATCTCAGCATCACGGAGGGAAGGATACCAACCAACCCTCCACCCCACCCCAGGAAACGGAACCAAGAGGATTTGAAGCTCCTTCCCCTGCCTCCTTTGAGATCAGTCACCAGCACATTTGCAACAGAGATATACAGACAGGAAAACGCCAAGACCCCCTCTTAAGGTATCGATTCGAGACCAAGTTCAGAGGAGTGTGAAATCCAAGGTCCCCCTGCCGAAGTAATGGGAGATCAGACATTTACTCTTATAAGCTATCTGATGCTGTTTTCTTTTGGTAGTTGGCTTTTTAATGCATTTCTGATTTGGCCCAGTATTTTAGAACAAGGGTAGCTTATTTGTGCTTAGAAGGAAAAGAAAAACAAAAGATTCAAATCGTGCTTTTAACTCTCAAAGGCAAGCCGTCTTTTGGGCAGGGCATTTCAAAATACATTAGCCTCTTTTACCTTAATACACTGTTTGTTTTTTCTGTTCTTACCTAGTTTTCCTGTCTGTGTATATATATGGTAACATGAAGGCTTTGTGCCTTCTGTTCCAAAGTGTTGGGGCCTGGCAAAACTGTATCAGCAAAGATCAACCCCAGAACATAATCCTCTGTCTCTTTGCCAGGCTTCATCACCGCACAGAGGACAAGGCCGAATGGCTGCTCCTTTAAGAGTTTTGCAACATTCTACCCAAATGTTGCAAACATTTAAGAATTTTGCAAAATGTTACTAGAACATTTACCAAACCTAGAGCAGTGTCACATACCTCACATCCAAACATTTGAAAGCTGCACTCAAGGTACACCCAGGCCCCAAAGCCTGTTCCCTGAGGCCCCTCTCTTGACCAGGAGGTGAGCGGAGCCATGCAGTCCCCTCACCGGCCACCTGTGGCCTGAGTTGTGGCAAGGATTTGCCAGGATAGGCAGGGCAGAAGCTGGACAGAGAAGACAGCACTCCAGGGACAACTGGACCTGCCCATATCTGGGACAGGGACTGATCTGGACCAACTCCCCCAGGGAGCCAGAATGTGCAGTTTCCTGCCACTGACTTGAGATTTCCTCTTTCCAAATTACACCAGCCAAGCAGAGGGGCAGGAGAAGCTCAGTCACCGGTGGGACCTGGTCTGGGTGACTTGGGGCAGCCAGTGTCACACAGAAGCAAGGAACTCTTCCCAGGGAGCCAGGGCAGGGCCTCCTGCTCCACTCAACACCTTTCACTCTCAGGCCCAGGAAGCTCCGGCCTCAACAGTCAACAGTACTCCAAAGCCTATTTGTTCAACTGGACACCAATCACTCAAAATGCTTCCTTACAGAACAAACAAACAACCTGTGTCGTGCAGGTTCAGCTAAGCGAGGCCTCCTCCAGCCTGAGCCCCAGGCCAGGGTCTCTCTCACCAGGTCTGAGAGGCTGCTGCCGAGTGAACTGGTTTGGCTGCTGGATCAGCTGCAGCTGGTCGGTTCATTAAGGTGGACAGTGCTTGATGGCGCCCATTCTGGGGATAGTGCTTTGATTTTCCATTGAGAATATATTCTTCCCTGAGGCCTTGGCATCAGTGTCAGTCAAGAGACCCAGGTCTCCCCTGGCCTGGAGGTGAGCCACTCAGAGCTCTCTCCTGCCAGTGTGGGCACAAAAGCTAAATCCAACTGGAGATGCTCAGGCCTGGTGGGGACACCCGAAGGACAGTCTCTCGGTTCTTACTCCCTGAGTCCTTGCACCTTCCCTCCTTTCTGCATTTTCTTTGGCTTCTCCTGCCCCTCTGGGAGTTACTGCATATGCTTCCAGTAAATTCCATTCCATTAAGTCAGCCGGAGTTGGCTTCCACTGTTCTCATCCCAAGACCCCCAGCATATCCATCACTCGTGCAGCCTCCACGGTGCGCAGGGCAGGAACAAGAGCCTACTTCATTTGCTCCGATGCAGGAGCGTGAAACCAAGTTTGAAAGAATATTAGTTTTCCTTTTGACTTTGTCATTTGCCCGCTGAAAACCACCAGTGAATTCCCCTCTCTGTCCTCCCCAACCCCCAACCCAGCCAAATATGCCTTCTCCAGCCTTACCTATCACTTCCCTCACCCATAAACTCTCCACTCAGAAACACTGGGCTATCTGGCAAAGTCTATGTATGTCCCACCACAATTTACTTGCAAATACTCCTGCACAGCTGGTGTGATATTGGAAATGTATCAGTTAAAGATTAGACTCTATGCCATGAAGGCTATGTTAAACAGTCAGATGAAAATATTTCAGATTGTATATGAAACAAGCATATTGTACCCCTTGATTGCACTAATGTACGCAGCTGTGATTTAATAATAAAAAGGAAAAGAAAAGAAAAGAAAAGAAAAAGATTCAACTCTACAGGTGATAGTTCTACAGGGTATCAGCTAATCATTCAGAGGAATCACCTCCAAACCTGATCCTAGCAGGACAGCGGCCTCCATTCAGTACCCACAGGCCTCTCACTCCTCTCGGTAGGCATATCAGACCCCCCTTTTGAACAAAGGGGGAGAATGTCTAGGCCTAGAAGTCCCCTGTGGCAAAGTAGCTAGTTAGGAAGGTAGATAGCATCATTCCTTTTTCGTTATCATTACTTTTACTATCACTTTCTGGCTATAGAAAACAGTATTCTGGGTGCTCAACAAACTGGCTTTTTGGAAAATATTGATGTAATTACAGCTCCTGAAATCATTTATTTATTTTTATTTATTTATTTATTTTGAGACACAGTCTGACTATGTCACCCTCAGTAGAGCACTGTGGTGTCACAGCTCACAGCAACCTCAAACTCTTGAGCTTAAGCGATTCTCTCGCCTCAGCCTCCCAAGTAGCTGGGACTACAGGCGCCTGCCACAATGCCTGGCTATTTTTGTTGTAGTTGTCATTGGGTTTTTTGTTTGTTTTGAGACAGAATCTCAAGCTATCATCCTGGGTAGAGTGCTGTAACGCCACAGCTCACAGCAACCTCAGCTCTTGGGCTTAAGTGATTCTCTTGCCTTTGACTCCCAAGTAGTTGGGATTATAAGCACCTGGCTATTTGTTGTTGTTGTTGTTGCAGTTGTCATTGTTGTTTAGCTGGTCCCAGCCAGGTTCAAACCCATCAGCCTCAGTATATGTGGCTGGTGCCCTACCTACTGAGCTACGGGCGTGGCCCAATAGTTGTCATTGTTTAGCAGGCCTGGGCCAGATTCAAATCCACCAGCCCCAGTGTATGTGGCCAACACACTAACCACTGAGCTACGGGAGCCGAGCCGAGCTCCCAGATTCAGACATTAGCTACTACAGAGCAGCAAGAATATTCTAGTTGTCTCTGCAAGTCGCACACAGCAGGTCCCATGGCTGATCTATGTTGGTACTCAGGAGTTCAATATAAAATAGCTGCATCAACAAATAAAAGACCATTAATTCAGATGTTGATAAGTTGGAACTGATAATGCAACTTGAGTCAAGCAAAATTGATGATGACAATATAAAAAATGTATATATTGACTTTGCTTAAGGTAACAAGTTCTGAAGAATTCTGTGATTCCTTTGCTTCAGATCATAGCTTTCCGGCCTGTCCCATCTATTCATGGAAACAGACTGGGCCAGACCTTTAACTAGGTCTTTGCATCAGCTCAAATACCACATCATTGGAATTGCTTTCCCTGAAAGCTGCCCCCCACCCCAAAACCCCACTGAATGTCACTGCCAGCCCCCTGTACTGTTCCTTCACAGCACTCATCAGTTACTAATTACGTATTGATTTGGGTGACCACGTGATTACTGCTTCATCCAGGACTTGAAGCTTTCTGAGCAGAAAACCTGTGTCTGTTTTCCCAGCTCCCAGCATTGGGTTCTCATTTAGTATGTACTTAATAAGTACCTGACAGATTATGGAACAAATGGCTTGTGTGTATAATTTCTTTTAAACAGGTAGCCAGCCCAGCCTTCTGCAGGAATTCAGACTAGCCTTGCCTCCAATTTGCCTAAGTGAACAAGATTTTACAATCATCCACCAGACAAGACTCTAACAAAGCCATCGGCAAAGTCCTAAGTTTAAGGTCTCCTGGGAAACAGAAACCCTCCCCACCACCCTTGGTGATAGAGTGAAATGTAAGGACCCACCTGAATAGAACGATCCCATCCAGCAAAGAGTGAATGTACCAGGCCCTACCCCTCCAACCCTTTAAATTCCCATCCTCCTTAACCCACGTGCTGACTCCTCTCGGACTCAGCTCACTCACACCGGGTGGAAGTAAAGGTCACGTTCATTGCCCACACAGAACCTGGACTCTGATTTCCTTTCATTCATATTTCGGAATAATCTTTTATTTTTAGTCCTCGCCCTCTCACTTGACACCAAGTATTGCCTCCCACAGGGTGGGTGATTCTCCTTCCTGAGATTTTGGCCAAAGTGTTAAATAATTATAAGCCAGACCCTCTTGGGAACACCAGGAACTGTGATCACCATGTCCACTCTTGGCTCCGCCCCGTCCTTTGTGTCATACTGAAAAACACACAGTTTCAGCCTGAATCGCTCAGCTCCCAAGTTGCCGCCCGCTTCCTCTCAGTAGCCCCATGTCTTAATATTTCTCTGGGGACATCAGTCCTGCTACAGAATTCATTCTTGCTCTGACTCTTCCTTTCCCAACAGCGCTCTCCAAGATGCACCATGCACCTCCAGAGTCACTGTGTTGGGATTTCCAAAAATAAATCAACCCCTAAAGCTGACCAGATTTCTCTCCCTGCCTCCTCCAGGAGCGTGGCTAACCTTGTGCCTGTCTGCCCAGGCTCCCCAGGCTCCCCAGGACTAATGTACTTTACAGAGCACCTCCATTGCCCCGCAGGTCTTTAGCTCACATTCCTCCCCTCCTCTAATCAGCAAGTCCATAAATTCCAAGGTGACGCCCACTGGCTCCACCTCCACCAGGCAGCCTCATTTGCCTTCTGAGTTCTCTCCCTGTGCCTCCAAGTCATATCCGCTCTCCACTCTGCCTCGATGTGATATTTCTGAAAGGTAACTCGTGTTCAGCCCCCTCCTCAATACTCTTCCACCTACTCACTCTTTTGACAAACACTTAGTAAGCACTTGCTGTATACCAGCCATGGGGCTGCCGAGAACACCCTGTGGAACACCACCAGCAAGTTTCTGCCACTGTGGAGTTTCTTTGTGCTATTGAGGAAGATGGATAGAAGAATAGATACTGGAAGGGTGGTTGGTCGTGATAGTGAAATAAGAGAAAAACAACTAACTCGCAGATTTTCAGCAAGAGCTAAAATGAATCTCGAGTCCACACCCTCTTTGTGCTCCCTCTCTGGCTGGTGGACCCCATGGAGCTCTGTTTTCACAAAGACTAAAAGGAGCCCAGGCGGTGCCTGTGGCTCGAGGAGTGGGGCGCCAGCCCCATATACCAGAGGTGGTAGGTTCAAGCTCGCCCCGGCCAAAAACTGCAAAAAATAAATAAATAAATAAAAGGAGCCCAGCAGACAAAAAAAAGAAATGTCAAGCTTTCTACATTCACCAACTCACTACTGATGGAATCCTGTAACTCTTCTTTTCACAGCTCCTGCAGCAAACCCCTCCTGCATTCCCCGCCTTGTGGCTAGAACATGATGGAAGGACCATAGTATCTTAGCATAGGTTAAAAGACAGTTACAATTCAACCAGCAAATCCTGTTCCCCTTGTTCTAAATTCCTAGAGTTTAAAAAGATTGCAAATCCTGTCTGTCCTCCATCCCAAAGCAGTCCTTTAAAGTAACACCATAGTAATAATTTCAGCTGCAGCAGCAGCCTACACTAGGCTTCCTCTGTTCTTTGACTATTCCAAAGCCTTTCCTGCCTCAGGGCCTTTGCACATGCTAATCCCTCTAGTTGGAAAGCCCTGTTCACCCCTCTCTTGAATACTGGCTCCCTTTTTAGCCTACAAAATATTAATTTAAATATAATCTTTTCAGAGAGGACTTTACTGATGATTCCATCTAAACTAGGCCCCTCATCCCCTTCTTCTTGCTCCTTTTTTTTTCTTTTTTTTTTTTTTGAGACAGAGTCTCACTATATCACCCTCAGTAGAGTGCTATGGCATCACAGCTCACAGCATCCTCAAACTCTTGGGCTTAAACAAGTCTCTTGCCTCACCCTTCCAAGTAGCTGGGATTACAGGCACCTGCCACAATGCCTGGCTATTTTCATATTGCAGTTGTCATTGTTGTTTAGCTGACCCAGGCCACATTAGAACCCACCAGCGTCAGTGTATATCGCCAGCACAGTAACCACTGTGCTACAGGCACAGAGCCTCTTCTTGCCCTTGATTTCAGCATGCTAGTCATTTTTTCCTGTAGGTACACCACAGTTTGTCTGTTTTACATAGTGCTGCCTCTGCAGACTCTAAATAGTTGCTGAACAGTTTCAAGTTCAGGAATGAATCCACATTTCTTGGATCCTCACGAGTCTTCTCCACTAGCTTTCCTTGCCAAGAGCTGCGTCTCCCTTAGGCACCGCTGTGTGCCAGCCTCAAGCACAGGGCCCAGGACAGAGTAACCTCATACTAAAGACTTGTGTGATGGCGTGTCATTTGGAGATACTAACCTAAGGAGTTCTTGCTCCTTCTTCTTCATGGGTTTGCCCTTCCCCATGCCCACTGCCTTACGGAAGGCCTGTGGGAGAGAACAGAATGGAAGTAGCCTTGGGTCTTCCTGCCTTTGCTTTTTTTCTTTTTGGTAGAGACAGGAGTCTCACTTTATCACCCTCGGTAGAGTGCCGTGGCATCACACAGCTCACAGGAACCTCCAGCTCCTGGGCTTAGGCGATTCTCTTGCCTCAGCCTCCCGAGTAGCTGGGACCACAGGTGCCCACCACAACACCCGGCTATTTGTTGTTGTTGTTGTTGCAGTTCTGCCGGGGCAGGGTTTGAACCCGCCACCCTCAGTGTATGGGACCGGCGCCCTACTCACTGAGCCACAGGCACCACCCCCTGCCTTTGTTTTTACAAAAACCTAAGTCCTTAGAGGATTCAGAGGTGAAGCAGAAAGGCTTGAAGGAAATTGAAAGAGACAGGATTCTTCCCAAACTAAAGGAACATTCCCTGGAGAGAAGAAAGGGAGAAGAAGAGAAAGAGTCTCTGTGGGGGGGGGGTCCCTGGAGCCAAGGGAAGGGCCCCTTGCTTCTCAGTCACACCTGAGATGGGGGAGGAGAGAGAGGGGACATGCAAGGCACAGGGGATGGAGGGGTCTGTGGAGGAAGACGGGCTCTGGGACAGCCCCCCCTGGGCATGGAGACAGTGGGGAGCCCCAGGACCAGAGGGCCAAGAGGACAGAGATGAGGAGTGGCTGAGGCCACCTGTGTGGGTGGATGACACGGACCCAAAGGAGAAAACTCTCACATAGATGCTGTGATCCCTCTCAAGGCACCAGAAGGGCAGTGTGACCCGCCAAGCAAGGGCGGCTGGGAAGGACTGAGGGCCAGAACGTAAAACTAAGCTCTGGGATGGAGGGATACAGAACTCGCAGAGAACAAGGCTATACCTGAGAAACCATGAGGCACATGGCCTGAGCAGCTCCATATTGACCCAGCTGTTGCGTGTGGCATAGTCCAGCCAAGTCCCTGGATAAACTCTAGAAACCACAAGCGGCCAACTCCCGTGGCCAAAGCCAATTGGCTTACAGGAGTCCTAATAAGGTATAGAAGCAAAGCCCACCACCCCATTGTTCCCATACCCTAACCCCATAAACACCTCACCCTCCCAATCATTGGGGCTCTTTCGGTGACCTGCTGTGTCAGGCAACTGAGAGCCTGAACTTGAGCTTGAATAATAAAGACTCTTTTGTTCTTGCATTGGATTTGGCTCTCTGGGGGTCTGTAGGGGATGCAGAACTCTGGGCGTAACTGTACCCAAAGAGTGAAGCCTCCCACAAGGAGATGGACGAATAATATACAGATAGGGAAGACTCATACAAAATTTAGGGACCCATCCTTTTGAGAGCCATCAAATGGTATTAAATTCAAGAATGTGCTTAAAGATCCCACCCGAGGCAAGTCTCTGCCCATTGATACTTTACAGCGAGGGGGAATGAGGAAAGTCCAGGCTTGGGAGTCAACAGCTCCATCACGTGTCTTTCTGTGACCTTGGACAAGTCACTTTGCCTCTCTGGGCTCCAGGTCCACACTCACAACAGAGAGAATAACCTCCCTCATGGCTGCTGAGTGAATCTAATGAGTTAATGGACACTCTGTACCCACGACGATGCCTAAGGCCATAGCAATGCTTCATAAATCACGGCTACAAAAATTTTTAAGTGAAAAATGCACATGTATCTGAGTTCAATCCCCCAAACGTGTTCAAGAAAGGTTATATATTTTTTCCCTGTTCAATCCCCCAAACATGTTCAAGAAAGGTTATATATTTTTTCCCTTGATCTCCTGGTATTTCCAGGAGACCTGATCAAAGGCCAGCAAGTGGAACAGCAGCTCACTTCCACAAGACTCTTGACCTAGTGCTCTGGCCCCATTTGTTTTTGAAAAAAAATGTCCAAGTAACCCTACTGAGTGCTAAGCACTGTGTCTACAACAAAGAAATAAAAACTGTAAGAAATCCTTGCCCTTTGGAGGCATGTGTTCTGCAATAACCACTGGGTGGCATGGCCCACTATTAGCATATCATTAGTGTCGCCTTTCCAGCGATGAGGATGCAGAAATGATAGCCACGCGTTTGGGAAGCCCCTGCTGTGACTTGGGTATTTTGCCTGCGTCAACTTCTTTAATAGATGACTGGATGAGAACCACAAACCAGGCCCTGAACACACAGCAAACGCTACTGGCCCCCACCACAAGGGAGGCCATGACTCAATCACATTCTAAACAGCCCCAGAAAAAAAGGAGCTCCTGGGTGGGAAAGCACAGAATGCCAAATGTGCGGGTCACCTCCTGCAACTAGCTTCAGCTTTGAGAGGGAGTCGAAAGTCAAATGCTTCTGCTTGTTGGTTGCTGTCTGGTGCACAGGGGAGAGGCCATAGTCGGTTCGGGTCTCTCCCACCCCTTGTTAAGGTCATTTCCAGTCTAACGTCTGAAACAAACACTGGTCCAGAGTCAGACCTGCGTGTGTTTCAGATCCTGCCCCAGGAGCCATGTAATCATGAGCAAACCACCTCAGGGCCTCCCTGAACTTCTGTCTCCTCATTGGTGACATTGAGGGGGAGGAGGGCAGGG
>CAUYRH010014000.1:0-28385 GCA_963574655.1 Perodicticus potto
AAGCTCCTGGTAGAGGGAGAGATTTCAAGTGGGGAGAGAGAGTTTATAGAAATTTTTAAGTTACATGACACTTTCAAAATATCATTCTGCATTATATTGTACTAGCTTTATAACATAGACGAGTATAAAAATAAGAAAGCAAAAATATCTTCTGCTTAAGAAACTTTCAAAAACCATACAACTAGTGAGTAAAAGCTATGAAATTAAAAACACTATCATGACTCTCTCCTTGCAGCTATAATTCAGCAGATTTATCTGACCAAACCTCCCACCAGCAGTAAATTGGAGATTTATAACACAAACACACATGCGCACATGCACTTACACACACAAACACAACTGTTTCAAGACTTCATGGGATTATCAAGAAATACAGGATTTAAGGAATCAAAATCTCACAAAGACAAGGAACATATTGAGATGAGCCCATGGCCTTCCCTCTCAAGGCATCTGCTGGTAACCAAACTGCAGGGTCCTAGATTCTGAAAAGTCAAACAAAAGCTGCTTCAAAGAAGGTCAGAGAACTCAACAAAATTTTTGGCAATTGGGATCGGGGAGATAAAGCTTGGAATTCAGAGATTTCAAAGTAACAAAAGTACCAGAGAGGAGTGAAGAACTCAGCAAGTGAACTCAACACACTCTCCATGTTTCCCTCAGGGGCATTTGCCATGGTTTCTGAGGCACAGCACCAGGGGACACTGAAAAGAGAAAAGGAGCATCCGAGAAGATGAGAGACTAAGCAGAGCTTTGGAGAGCCTCACAAAACGATGTATACAAAGAAATGTGGGTCCACACAATAAAGAAAAACTTTATATTTATATAAACACCTAAGCTCATAGTTTGAACTTTTGAAAGCGTTCACACTGATAGGTGTAAAGCAGAAATGAACATAGTTAAGAGATGGGAGTCCAAATTTTACATAGTCCCAGATAGCAGTTTTGTGATCTGCCCCCTCCTTTAATGGCCTAGCAAAAATTACATTAAATCAAATGACCTATGAAGGCAGATAACATTATCCAGCATCTCCATAACTTTTCTATAGATGACGTCTAGAGCTAACGTATAAATTACATTCCAATCCTGAAAGAGTTCCAAGACGTAGGAGGAGATGGAGGAGAAGAAAGAAATAAACTCATAGATTCAGATACTGAAGTTATCAGAAATGGACTCTAAAATTGTTATGACTTATATGTTCAAAAACATAGATGACGAGTTATAAAACCTCACCAGAAAAAGAAAATCAATAAAAAAGAAGCAAACAGCAGTTACAGAATTCAATGATTCTTCTTGAGACTAAATCAGAGTAAAAGGAATCATATTTGACCTCCCACTTGAAACCACTTTTAAAATGGACAAATACATGAGAAAAGATGATTCAAGACATTGGAGATCAAAAAATAAAGAACAGTGATACCTAAGACATGAACAATAAAAAATTCAGAGGAAAGTGTAAGAAAACTCTTAATGTTATCTGCCTGGGGGAAGAATTTATGAAGAAAACCCCATTGGCATTTGCAGCAACAACAAAAATTAAGAAATAGAATCTGATTAAGTAAAAAGCTTCTGTAAAAGCTAAGGACACAATCAACAAAGCAAACAGACAACCTTCAGAATGGGAGAAGATATTCACGTGACAAAGAGCTAACAACTAGAATTTACAAAGAACTCAAACAAATTAACAAGAAAGGAACAAACAACTCCATTACTCACTGGACAAGAGACGTGAGCTGAATCTTTCCCAAGAGAACAGATAAATAACTAACAAACACATGAAAAAAACAATGCTCATTGTCCCTAATCATCAGAGAGATGCAAATCAAAACCACTTTGAGATATAACCTAATCCCACAAAGAATAGCCCACATCACAAGGTCCCAATGTTGCATATGCTGGCATGGGTGGAGAAAGAGGGGAATACCAATGCCCCAGCAGGGGAATTGCAAACCAATACAGCATTTTCAGAAGGAAGCATAAAGAATCCCCAAAGAACTAAAAGTAGACCTTCCATTTTATCCTGCAATCCCATTACTAGGCATCTACCTACCTAGAACAAAATAAAATCATTTTACCATAAGGACATTTGCACTAGGATTTGTAACACCTCAATTCACAATTACAAAGATGTGAAAACAATCCAAGGGCCCATCAACCCATGAATGGATTAATAGACTATGGTATATCATGGAATACTACTTAGCCATATAAAAGATGGAGACTTTGTATCTTTTGTATTTATTTACCTGGAAGGATTTGAAGAATACTTTCCTTAGTAAAGTATTACAAGAATGGAAAATCAAGCATCCTGTGTACTCAGAACTAAGTTGAAACTAGTAGAATGACAACTACATGCCCACATGAGAGAAAAACACAATTGAATTCAAGAAGGGGAGAGAGTGGGAGGGGGGTTGATAAGTTCTCACTTAATGAATGCGACCTAGTGGTATATAGAACACTTCATGGGTGAAAGACACAACTAAAGCTAGACTTTTACCTTACAAATACCTTATAAATACAGACAATGTAACCTAATCATATGTGTGCTCATATTAATACAAAATTTAAAAAATAAAAAATAAATAGTTAGGAATGATAACAAAGGAAGCCCTGTAAATGCCCATATTACTGCCTGGAGAGAGATTCCAGGCTGCAGCTCAGGAAAGGAACTCTGAGGAGCAGCTGGGAGACCCACTGAATGGAATTGGAACGGATTGGACTGAGAGTCTGGGGAGACCAAGGAGCAGAGAGTTTACAAAGCAGAGTCCCAGAAAAGATAGAGCTCCCCACAGAATGATGAGTAGGACTGTGCATATCTGCAGGTGACTCCCACCTTGAGTATTCAACATAGAACTAATCAATACATACACGGGAGAAAATTACCCAAGATGTCTGGGAAGGAATAACCTGATAAAAGGGAGAAAATTATTTGGAACTTATGCAAAGGCTGGAAACAGTGCCTGTGCCTACTCAACAGACTGGAAAATCTGGGCATTGGACGTGAAAAGATTAACTGTGCACTGGTATCAGTTCCAGGGAAAGATTCTAAATACCTCACCCAGCACACCTTGGGTCAGGCCAATTTCTATGACTTGCACAAGTCTGGTCATATAGAACACTACAAGAAGTAGGTTTATTACTTAAAAATAAGCAGCAAGAGACAACAGAAGCCTGGGATTCATGACAAGCCAATCTCCCAAGTGTCAGGAAAGGTCCTCGGGGCAGATGGAGTTATATCAGGGGAGCAATGTGGTTTGCTAGGCTGAACATTGTAGGGCATTCTGTTTCAGGAGGAACAGCTGCTCTAGCCAGTTAACTTTACTTAGGATGTTGCATCCTGAATACATTTTGTGGTTATTCTTGAGACTACAAGGGAGAAAGCGGGAACAAATAAGGTTGATGTGAGATAACCGAAGAACTGTCCTGCTTTGGGTAAACATTAAGAAGGATCTTGTCAAGGTTGTGGGGAAGAACTTAATCTAAACTAAAGGCAGAAAACATTCTACAGATTTATCAAGATACGAATTAATAAACAAACCATGGTTACATCCATACAATAAAATACTGCTCAGCACTAAAAAACAATGAACTGTTGTTATGCACTAACAAAATATGTAGGCTAAGTAAAAGAAGACAGCCAAAAAATAGTACACATCAACAAACAAAATGTAAACAACCCAGTTTAAAGGTAAGCAAAGGATTTGAGTTGACATCTTTCCAAAAAAGATATACAAACGGTCATTAAGGGCAGGAAGATGCTCAACATCACCAGGGAAATTCAACTAAAAACCACAATGAGGTACCACTTCACATTTATTAGAATGGCTGTCATAAAATGAGAAAAAAACAAAAACAAAATAATAAATGTTTGCCACTAGATGGAGAAATTGGAGCCCTTTTGCCTTGCGGATAGAATGTAAAATGATTCAGGCACTGTGGTAAATAGTATGGTGGTTCCTCAAAATAAATAAATAAATAAAATTAAAATTAGAATTGCTATGTAATCCAGTAATTCTCCTTCTGGGAAAAATGTGGAAATCAGGGACTTGGACTGATATTTGTGAACCAATGTTCATAGAACAATAACTCAAATCTCCATTGCCAGATGAATGTATAAACACAAATGTGATGTATACATATGTATAATGAAGTATCATTCAGTCTTAAAATGAGAATGAAATTCTGACACATGCTGCAACCTGGTTAAATCTTGAAGCCATTCTAGTAAGTGAAAGAAGCCAGACACAATAGGACAAATACATGAAGTATCTTCTATGAATAATCAAACCCATAGAAACAGAAATTGTTAGAGGGAGGAGGAGGAAAGAATGGAGAGTTAGTGTTCAACAGACACAGAGTTTTTTAGTCTAGAACGATGAAAATTCTGGAGATGGATAGTGGTTATGTTTGCAAAATAATGTAAATTCACTCAATGCCACTGAATGCTATACTTCAAAATGTTTAAAATGTCAAGTTGTATGTTATATTTATTTTGCCACAAGAAAAACAGTAAAAAGTAAAGAGTAGGTACTGTATGGTTGAATTTTTATACATTTTAGAAGTTGCAAACTAGTCTCTTGTGACAAAAAGCACTTAAGTGTCTCCCTGATGGTGGCAGAAATAAGGGACAACAAATAGGGATTGCAAAGGGGCACAAGAAAACTCAGGAGAGGAAGCCCATCTGTTTTCTTGATTTTTGACGCTGGTGTCAATCGTGTACACATATGGCAGTATCTATCAAATTGTACACTTTAAATGTGTGTAATTTTTTATATAATTATCTATATTATCCCTAAACAGAGCTTTAAAGTAAATTAGAATAACACTTAAGAGACTTAACCTCTTTCATATTTTCAGTGTTATTAGAATAACACTGATGAAACCCACAAAGAAGAGAAACTCTTAAAAGAAGTCAAAGAAAAAAGATATTTTACATTCATAATGATGTCCCAACAGAAATGATAGAAACCTGAAGACAATGGAATATAATTGTTAAAGTCCTAAGGAAAAGAAATGCAACAACTAAATGTAAAAACGGAAACAGCAAATATGTGTGTATGTGTATAGAGAGATAAATGTATGTATATTACATATTAATAGCTATGGATTATTAGTATTATAAGTATTTTATTATTAAAACTGATGAATATAATATAGATAAAAGCATCAAAATTTATATTTGTTCTTAGAATATTCATCAAAATGACTCATATGTTGTGCCATAAAGCAATTCCCAAGAAATATCTAAAGATGGAAGTCATACAGAGTATGCTTTATAATTACAGTGGAATTAGGTTGAAGATGAATATCTAAAATAGATAAGTAGAAAATTTCAAACTATTTGCTATTAAACGGCATTTATCAATGAGTTGGATGATATATCTTCAGGTTCCAGAGCACTAACCACTACACCATGGAAACACAGCCCTATTTTCAAAAATCATAACATGAAGGATTTGTGTTTAAATATATGAAGAATATCATCAGAGAAATGCAAATCAAAACTACTTTGAGATATCATCTAACTCCAGTGAGATTAGCCCACATAACAAAGTCCCAAAACCAGAGATACTGGCGTGGATGTGGAGAAAAGGGGACACTTCTACATTGCTGGTGGGAATGCAAACTAATATATTCCTTTTGGAAGGATGTTTGGAGAATACTTAGAGATCTAAAACTAGATCTTCCATTCGATCCCATAATTCCTTTACTAGGTATATATCCAGAAGACCAAAAATCACACCACAATAAAGATATCTGTACCAGAATGTTTATTGAAGCCCAATTCATAATTGCTATGTCGTGGAAGAAGCCCAAGTGCCCATCGACACACGAATGGATTAATAAATTGTGGTACATGTATACCATGGAATACTATGCAGCCTTGAAGAAAGATGGAGACTTAGCCTCTTTCATGTTTACATGGATGGAGCTGGAACATCTTCTTAGCAAAGTATCTCAAGAATGGAAGAAAAAGTATCCAATGTACTCAGCCTTACTATGAAGCTAATTTATAGGTTTCATATGAAGGCTATAACCCAACTATAGCACAAGAATATGGGGAAAGAAGCAAGGGAGGGGAGGGGAGAGGGAGGTTAGGGTGGAGGGAGGGTAATTGGTGGGGCCACACCTACGGTGCATCTTAGAAGGGTACAGGCAAAACTTACTGAATGCAGAATACAAATGTCTTCATATAGTGATTAAAAGGCCATGAAGGCTATGTTAAACAGTTTGATGAAAATATTTCAGATTGTATATGAAGTCAGCACATTGTGCCCCATAACTGCACTAATGTCCACAATTACGATTTAATAATAAAAAATAAATAAATAATAATAATAATAAAATATATGAAGAATAAATACAAATCTATAGAAAATAGATGAAATAAAATGATGAAAATACTGCACACATCAAGATATCTTAATATCCAGTAAAAGAGATGATGAATTTACCTTTACTAGTCTTCAGGGAAATGTAAGTTAAACCAAGGTGTGGTGCTACTTCCATCAATATAGCTGACGTTTAAAGATCCATTAAAGTTAAATGTTGACGAGTATGTGAGATCTGTCATGCATTGCTGATAGACTATAAATCATTACAACTACTTTGAAAAACTGGTATTACCTACTAAGTTTGAAAATACATACTTTATGGCTTTGCAATTCCATCTTTAAAAATATACCCGACCTAAATGTGTTCAACAAAAGATGCGTACTAAAATGTTCAGTAGCAGCACTAGTTGTAAATGACAAAGACTGGAAAAAGCCCTACATTTTTATCAGTTGTGAATTGGACAAACAAATAAACAAATCATAGTATACTTTTAAGAAGCACTATGTTTTTCTATATGTAACAATGTGCAAAAAATGTGAATAAATCTTAAAACTGTTAAGTAAAAGAATCATAAAGCATCTATACTGTATGATTTCAGGTATGGTGGCACTTTATGTATGTCATACATCATGAAAATTTGTACTTAAAAAACAACTTTCCGGCTCCATACCATGTCTTTTTGTCTTACCTTGTGGTTCCTTGACGTTCATCTGCACATGTGCGAGGCAACATAATCCAAAGACATTTATGAACTTAAAGGAATAAAGATTGTGTAAATGGAATTACGTAAAATTTCAGAGCAGTAAAGAATTTAAAAAATTACCCTGTCAAATGCCAAAATTTTACAAAGTTGGAAATGAATGTCCTAAATAGGCTATCTACCTACCCAAAGCCTCACAGCCTCTTAGTGATAGATACGATGATCCCAACATCTTGGCCCTGAATTCCAACTCCTGTGTTGCCTCTCCACCAAATTCAACTTCTAATGTTGAATTATAGCGTGAAGTTCTCAATAGCGTCTTTATAAATATTTATAACCACCTGGTGTTCAGATCTCCCCCTGGAGCAGGAGTCTCTTGGCTTTCTCCCATATCCCTCCTTGCTTTCTTCCGGCAAACAAGGTCATTTCATTCACAAGCTGAGTGCAGAGAACTCTACACAGATCCCAGAACAAGGTTTGAAATGGGACAAACAGGAGGATCTAATGCAGAACATTGCAAGATTCATTAAATGCTGCTGTTTTAGCAATTAAAACCGTTAATAGAGGTAAATAAATTTACTCATTCTCCATGTAATGTATGTGATGTGGAGTAATTAGTACTTTATTTCATTGCTTGAAATTGGTATCCATTAATTCTCTTGCCAGATAATTTGTTCCACCTATTTAAAGATTTTTTTCTCTTCTAATTCTGTTATTACCTTTGACCAATAACTTTTAAAACACAATGTAATTAAATAACTAACGCTGTTGCAAATCATATTTAGTAAGTACAGTTATCAGCTTTTTTTTTTTTTTTTTTTTTTTGGTCAGTTCTATAATTGAATACACTATCTCTGTTGTATGTCTGCTGGGTTAGGATGAATATACCACTGCTACCTTTTTGATGACTATCCTTGGTTTCCAAATTAAAAAGAAAAAAAGAAACTCCCGTAAACAGATGGTAAGAAAGGCATCCCTCTTCCCGCTACTCATAAGCACAAAGCCCACCCCGTGCTCCTTGGTTTCTTTCCCATCACCTTCTCTTCCCTTCTCTCCACTTTGGCTTCTGTCCCTCACTCTTCTCTTCCTCACTTAGCGTACTCCTCAGATGGCTAGGCTCCCCTCCCCGTCCCCCCTGAGCTCCTGTTCTCCTTCCCACAACCTATGTAAGAATCATTTGCCCCCTGTACATCACCAAATACTCACTGTATTCAGGTTCCAAACACTTTAGTGGAAATGTAGTGGTCGACATGACGAACAGAGGCCTTGACCTCATGGCACTCAAAGTGGAAACAAGCAGGGGTCATATTTCAATCTTTAGAATCATACAAAATACTACAAAGTAGAAATACAGGGCAGCA
Source organism: Perodicticus potto (assembly GCA_963574655.1). NCBI lineage: Eukaryota > Metazoa > Chordata > Mammalia > Primates > Lorisidae > Perodicticus > Perodicticus potto. Next base: position 8,392 of record CAUYRH010014000.1, read on the forward strand.
TACAAAATTGCTGCAATATGTTTGCAGTATTCTGATTATGTACGAAGTATAAACAAGCACACAAAAAATGGAACAGTTGAATTTTCTTCAAACAATGTTTATGTACAGATACAAAATATTCTTGAGTCAACTCAGCATGTGAATGACTGCTATCCCCGTGACTCTCTCTAAACCCATGTAGAAAATAAAAACAGTATTTGCTTTCTCTGCACTTGCCCTAAAACCCTACAACTTTCTCAGACCTCACTATTAGACTTTCACTCAAGTTGAGGAGTGGTCAGGTGCGGTGGCTCATGACTGTAATCCTAGCATTCTGGGAGGCCAAGGTAGAAGAATCCCTTGTGACCAGGAGTTTAAGACCAGCTTGAGCAAGAGCGAGACTCATCTCTACTTAAAATGGAAAAATTATCTCAGTGTTGTGCTGGGTGCCTTAAGTCCCAGCTACTGGGGCTGCTGAAGTAGGAGGTTTACTTGAATTCAGGAGTCTGAAGTTGCTGTGAACTAGGCAGATCCCACTGCACTCTAGCATGGGTGATAGAGTGAGACTCTGTCTTAGGAAAAGAAAAATTAGTTAATATCAAAAATAAAGCTCAGAAGTTTGGCTAATGTTTAAGGCACATTTGGTTAATGTGTCCTGGTTGGAGTGTGAGATTCTTGTCTTTCCCAAGGCTGTGCTCACTTCCTACAAGATGAGCAGAAAACATGCCCAGCAGCAGCATAGCCATCATTTCTCCTTTCTTAATGAAACCTTTCTCCATCTCCTTGCGCCTGGATACTATGACCAACTTCCTACTGTGCCCCTTGAGTACTGCCCCATTGTAAATCAGTGTTTGCCAAATGTGGCTCCAAATAACCTGGAGGCCATTTCAAATGCAGTTTTTATTCAGTAGAGATTATGTTTCTAACAAATTCCCAGATGATGTCAACTCTTCAGGTCTCAGGACTAGAACTAGATAGATAGATAGATAGACATCTATCTCTCTATATAAGTATATATAAAATATATGTATGTATTTATTGTATCATGTATATATATAAGTATATATACATAAAATATATGTTGTATATATATTTACATTCTTTTGTGTGTATATATACTTTCATATATATATACATACATTTTATACTTGTATATACTTATATTTTGTGTGTATATGTATACATATATATATATACAAAATAGATTTAGATATATATGTATATATATATATATATATATATTTTTGAGACAGTAGCTCACTTTATCACCTAGCCAGAGTGCCATGACTTCAGCCTAGCTCACAACAACCTCAAACTCCTCGGCTCAAGTGATCCTCTTACCTCAGCCTCTCAAGTAGCTGGGACTACAGGTGCCTGCCACAATGCCCAGATAATCTTTCTATTTTTAGTAGAAACAGGTCTTGCTCTTTTTCAGGCTAGTCTTGACCTCCTGAGCTCAAGAGATTCTCCCACCTCAGCTTCCCACAGTGCTAGGATTATGAGCAACTGCATCCAGCCTGAGGACCATATTTTGAGTTAGTGAAGTTACAGAGAAAAAGAGATTAATCTGAATGACAAAAATTTAGGATATTTATTGGTTTCATAAGAGCTACCAAATTAGGGTCAAGGCTAGAGATATCTGCAACTTGATTTAAAGCCATATATTTTGACCAGAACTTTCAGAAGTTCTAAAAATTTCTAAGATGTTTCCTAATACCGTCTACTTGAGTCTTATTTCTTACTCCATGGCAGCATATGTCACTAAAGAAGTAACAAGGACATTACCAATAGGAAAGTCTGACCAAGGCAACCTCCACCATAAGTTCAAGTTTCCATCTGCATCCTGTACCAGATTAATACTGAAATCACTTCTTCAATTTACCATCAGTAGATCAGATGTGAAAAATTCAGGGCAATAGGAGAAGTTCAGTTATCCTCAACTTTTTTTTAAAGCTAACTAAATGCAAATAATAGAGAATTATAACTGTCTAATTTTCAAGAATAGAGGAGAAAATATTGACCATTGAGCTTTGACTTCAAATCCCATCAAATAAATGGGGAATCTCTAATCACTGTCCAATTCTAACTGAAGTTTGCTCAATGAAATCCTCATTGGGCCTGAATTCCCTCCATTCCCAAAATCTATCATTCTTTTTCCACTTCTAATTCTGTGAAAACAAGGAGATGGTGAACTCCAGGTCCAGCAGCTCAGGTCCAAAGTGTGACCTTCCCCTTGTGACAGATGTGGGAAAGAAATGCTCATGGCCCTGACAAGAGTACAGCCATTCTGGGAGACAGCTGGTGAGAAAAAGCAGGCCAGAAACCAAACTACATGATCACTACAAACCCCCTGCCCACCCCCTGGAATGCTTCAAGGCAGATGTTCCTGGAAAACAAAAGAATGTTAACTTTTACTCTGGCCCTGGCTGGCAGCCAATTAAGGGAATAACTCCTAGATTTGCTCTGAGTACAAACATTAGTCCCTCTGCAAAAGGGATGACTCCCTCTGGAAACCAACTCTCCCACAGTCAACCCTACCTATAAAGGATAATAAAAGCCCCTTTTATTTTTCAGAAGATGTCTGGGGGAAGGTAGCTACATTACGCCTCTATCCTGTGAGAGTCTCTGTCCTGGAAAAGCCAAGCTCCATCATCCACTGCGCAATTCTATCCTAACAGAGAAGTTACCTCACTGTTGACAGTCTCGTCCTGTCTTGATAAATCCTGGGAGTTATCTCATAAGGAATATCTATTTTCCTTCATACTTGAAGTGACCATTATGATTCTCCAGTAAAGAATCCGTGGCTTTTAGTGTCTAGGCTTATTTCTTCTACTTTTAGGATTTTAGTGGAAAAATATTTCAGTGAAAGGTGTATTTTATTAGCAATGAAGCAGATATAGTCTCTGTTTCTTAATAAATAAGTGTTATTACAAAAGTTTTCAAATAATCATGATGTACATTTTTTAAGTATATGTGTATATTTAAAAGATACACATATACTTAAATATATATGATTATTTAATTATAATAATTAAATTAAATAATTAAAAGAGAAAATATTTACTTATAGAGAAATGTCTCTACAAATGGAACAGGCTTTCAGAATTTTGTCTGACACCAGTTAGAGATGATGGGACCCACTTATAAGGAGAGGTCAGCCCCACAGAATAGAGACTGGTACAGACCAAAGGTAGAGCTGGATCATCAAGAGACAGAAAGACTATGATGGTTCAGAATAGCAGCAGATGGTGGGATTGCAAACTAATACAGCCTCTTTGGAAAGAAGTATGGAGAATCCTCAAATAATCCAAAAGAGACCTCATTTGATCTCACAATCCTAGGTATCTACCCAGAAGGAAAAAAAAAAAGTTCATCATAAGGACATCTGCACTAGATTGTTTATCATAGCTCAATTTACAATTGCTAGGATGTGGAATCAACCCATGAATGGATTAATAAACTGTGATATATGTATATCATGGAATACTATTCAGCCATAAAAACAGGGAGACTTTACATCTTTTGTATTAACTTGGATAAAGTTGGAGAACTTTCTCTCTAGTAGTATCACAAGAATAGGAAAGCAAGTATCTAATGTATTCAATACTAATATGAAACAAGGAGATGAACTAATACATGCCCACACAAGAGAAAAACTCAATTTACAAGAGAAAAACTCAAGTCAGAAAGAGGGGGAGTAGCAAGAGTGTAGAGGGAAGGAGGAAGTGGATTGGTAAGCTCCCACCTAATGGGTATAATGTAAGGGTATACGGCACACCTCCTGGGTGAGAGACACAACCACAATAGGGACCTTACTCAACAAATGAAAACATTGTAACCTAATCATTTATACCGTCTTTTTAATCTGAAATTTAAAAATAATTGAGAAGATAACAATAGAGTAGACCCATAGTAAGGTCCAACCCTACCGTTCACCAATAAATACCCAGCCACTAAGGAAAGGTGAACTTCTTTGTCTCTGAGGAATATTGATTATACTGCTTTTTTCTCTGCCACTTATTAGTATGTGCTCACATGAAAAGATACTAGATTTCGTGTAACCAAGAATAGAAAAGAGTTTGTTTTGCATGTATTACAGGGCAAGGTAAGGATAAGTGTGTGTATAAGGAAAGGTATAGAGGCACATGTAATGTGCTAGAATATGAGACTAACACCATCCAATAAAATGTTGGGTAGTGATGGATATGTTCAAAATCATGTAACAACTGAATGCTTGACATTTTGGTACTGTGAGTGAGAAACTGAATTTTACATTTAATTTAATTTAATTGTAATTAGTTTAAACTTAGACACATATGGCTACTGGCTACTATAAGGGAGCACAAATTTTCAGGCAGCAGAACTTTCCTAAATGAGAATTATAAAGGACCTTCTTTCAACTCCTATTTTTCTCATCAGTCTGCCATCACTGTCATTCCCCAACTCTCCAACTCTTTCCCATAGGTATGTGTGGAAAACAAAGGGAATTTTTTTAAACTTTGCAGTTGCCTGAGATAGTAAATAACAGTACGGGCAAAAAATAAACTAGTTGAAGAAAGCTTAAAATGCATTATCTAGGGAATGATATGCTCATAGGGGCTTTGCAAAGCTCTGATATAGTCCTAAGAATCCAGAAGACTCCTGATATCAAGAGGTTAACTTAAGTATTTCAAATGAGGTAGCAGGTTGATAATTAAGACCAGCCTCAATCTCATACCTTGATGTTCAAATCACATCACACCATGGTGCTACACATACAGGCTAGATAAGCATCATCCAATAGGCTTGTGTGCATACCCAGTGCTGTGCAGACATCCCAAGAAAAGACTGAGAAGGCCCTACATTCTAGACTGGGGCTGATCTGGAAACTCCTTACAAGCATGATGTGAGGTTAAATCAAAGCTTTCCACTGCTCGGCTGACTGTTAAAGTTATGCTTCAGCATACACACAAAACTCGAGAAATACTGTAAGAATTATTTGTTTCATATGTTTTAAAATATCTGTACAATTACTAGTTGACCACTGAGCGAAAAGAGCAGAGACATCAGTGAAGACACACAATAAAGAGCACAGACTATATAGAATTAGTTCAGAAAATAATTAGTCACTAAACAAGTAAAGAACAGTAAAATCAAAAAACTGCAGAACTTCTAAATGGTTGTAAGAAGATTTGATGTACAGTGTTGGCAAATTACATTATTTAAAATATCCAGTTATCAATGAAAAAATATAAAACATGGAAGCAAACAGAAAATGCTGGCTAATACACTGACACAAAACACAGCAAAAGGTTTATTGTTATAAAAGTATGTACAAGAGACTGAAAAAAAAACACATCAAAAGAGCTAAAGGCAAGTATGAGAACTACGTATCACAAAATAGAGAGAGCAATAAAACATGAATTTTAAAAATCAAATAGAAACTGGTGTTGAAAAGTATGATAACTGAAATTCAAACTTTACTAGACAGATTTGATATCAGATCTGAGCAAAAAAGAGAAAGAATCAGTGAACTTAAAGAGAGATCAATTCAGATTATTCAAAGGAATAGAAAGAAAAACTAAGAAAGAAAAGTGAACATATCCACAGAGACCAGTGGCATGCTACTAAGCAAAAGAACATGCAAAATGAAAATCACAGATAAAGAACAAAAAAACAGAGTGAGAAAGAAATGGACAAAAAGTATATAAAGAAATAATGACAAGTAACTTTCCAAATTTAAAAATAAAAACTTTATTCAATACATAAAAGAAGCTTGGGTATAGGATCAACTTAAAGAGAATCACATCTGGACATCATAATTAAATTATTAAAAGGAAAAGATAAGGCCAGGTGCGGTAGCTCGTGCCTGTAATCCCAGCACTCTGGGAGTCTGTGGGAGGTGGAATGTCTGAGTTCACAGGTTTGAGACCAGCTTGAGCCTGAGCGAGACTCTGCCTCTAAAAATAGCCAGGTGTTGTGTCAGACGCCTGTAGTCCCTGCTACCTGGGAGGCTGAGGCAAGAGAATTGCTTGAGCCCAAGAGTTAGAGGTTGCTGTGAGTTATGATGCCACAGCACTCTACCAATGGTGACAAACCGAGACCCTTTCTCAAAAAAAAAAAAAAAGAAAGAAAGAAAAGAAAAGAAAACTGAAGTAAAGACAAAAGAAAAAGAAAAAGATAATTGAGCACAGCAAAATAGAAGTTACTCATCATACAACCCTCCCTCAGTAAGATTAACGGAAGATATTTCATCAGAAACTATGCAGGCCAGCAGGCAATAGGATGGCATATTCAAAGTAGTGAAATAAAGATTGTCAACCAACAATGTGATATCCTTCAAAACTGAAAAATAAATTAAAACATTTCCAGGTAAACAATAACTTAACAGAATTTTTGTCAAGAGTCTTACCCAAAGAAATACCAAAGGAACCTGTTAAACTGAAATGAAGGATCCCTAGACTAATTCAAACCTACCTCAAGAATTACCTTATTTGGTCGTGTATAATGTGCACCCACATGTTTGGTCCAAACTTTTAGGGCAAAAAAAAAATCTCATTTTTAATTTTCAATTCAAATTTTTATTTGTTTATATTTAAGTATGTGTTTTTTGTATTATAAAAGCATTTTTTAATATATTGTGGTACAAATATTTTATGTAACAAATAATTACAAAACACAAGAATAGATACAGGCTGCAAGAAATTTTACATACTGGTAATCAACTTACAACATTTAGGCACTATACAAGGCCAAGAGCTCTTAATCACTATCTATATCACAAGTATCATCTTCTTCAATTTCTAAATTACCAGCATCTCATGAAGTGTCATCACTTTCCTCATCCTAGCAAATTTTATTATTCTCAGTTCCATACACAACATTGTTGATACTACATTTTCTAAATGATTTCACAAACACTTCCTTCTTGGTACAGTTTAATGATCTTAGGATTCAATCACAAACCTGGGTGATGGATGTTTTCTTGATACTGCCTGTAGGTGTTAAATCATTACCAGCTCACTGCGTCCATGACAGCCTCTGCATTAGGACCTTAAATGGTATATTTACTGACACATCAAGAAGTTGTAGTTGCTCTTGCTTGGCTGAAAATGCTTTCACTGCAAGTTAATTGCAGGTTCAACAATAACTAATTACTGTACTCCAAGGTATTAATTTGCAAATAGATATTGTTATTGCTTTCTAGAGTTACATTTTTAACACTTACACATAAATTAAAAAATTAAAAACATTTATATAGATATGGGATTAGTAATACCTATTTAAAATGGTATTACACTTATTTTTCCCTCAAAACATTGGGGGGAAAAGTCCACATTATACACAGAAAAATATTATGGAGAATATTGGTTAAATTAAATATACAGATAAATATATTTTTGTTTGTGACTCTTTATTGCTATTTTATTTTTAAAATAACATCATAAAACAATGCTTATAAATTTTATATTTGTTGACGGACAATAAAACTACAAAGGAGAAAGTATTAAGTGGAGCTAAACAGGAGCAAAGTTAGTATATACTATAGAAATTAATCTGTTATTACTTTGATCTAGAGAGATGAATGTCAAGGCATTAATTGTAATCCCCAGGGCAACAACTAAGAAAATAACTCAAAAGTACCTAGTAAAAGAAATAGCAAGAGAAAAAAAAAATTACTCCAGCAAATATCTACTTAACCAATAAATAAGGACAAAGAAAGACACAAAAATATAACATATAGAAAGAAAACAAAAAAATGGTATAAACAAATTTTACTTTATCCATAATTACGTTAGTGGTAAATTGATAAAATATTTTTAAAGAAAAACAGAGAATGGCAAAATTAAAAAGAAAAGGATGGTCCAACTATATGTTTTTATACAATAGAAACACATTAGATAAAACACACAAATAGGTTAAAAGTAAAAGTACAGAAAGAGCTATGATGCAAACAGTGATCAAAAATGCAACTAGATAATTATGTTAACATTATACAAATTAGACTATCTACTTTGTGATGTACAGAACAATGACTCTAGCAAAAAAATTTCCACATTCTAATCCCCAGAACCTGTGGATATAACAAAAGTGACTGAAGAGAAAGAGAGTTAAAGTCACAAGAAGAGCTGGGATGAAACAGCACTGGTTGGAAAGATGTGCATTTAGGATGGAGGAGAAGCCACTCCAAGGAAACCAAACATTCTTTAGAAGCTGGAAAGATGAAGAAAAAGGATTCTCCCCTGAAATTTCACAAATGATCACAGCACAAATGACACTTTAATACTCATGTGGGACTTCTGATTTCCAAAACTGAAATATAGCAGCATTGGGCTGCTTTAATCAATTAGGTTTGAGATAATGTTTCCAGAAGCAGCCGAAGATGAATGTAGATTTATATAACTAGAGAATTATAACTGGAGACATTTTATAATGATAAAAGTGCCAATTATAAACACATATGCATGAATCAACAGAATACCAAAATACATAAAGCAAAAACTGAGAAAATTAGAGAGATAATCTAACAGTACGACCTGAGGTTTACATACACCACCTTCAATAATAGTTAGAAAATAGGAGAAAATAGGCTACTTGAGTAACACAACAAATCAACTTAGCAAAACAGAGTCTATACTGTATTCCACTCAATAGCAGCAGAATAACTATTTTTCTCATGTAGGCCAGATACCAGGCCATAAAACATATTTTAAGGAGTTTAACAAAATTATACAAAATATGTTCTCTGAACACATGGAATACAACTAAAAATCAATAACAGCAAATTTTTGAAATTTATGAATATATGGAAACCTCACCATACACTTTCTAATAACCAATGGGTCAAGAAGGAATTACAGGGGCATTATAGGTAATATTTAGATAGAAAGAGAAAAACACACACACAATATATTGTATATATAAAAACTTCTGAAAAGCAACTTAAGCAAAAGTTATAAAAAATTATAGGTATAAACACCTATATAAATTAAAAAGAAAATCAGAAATCAATAATCCAACCTCCAACCTCCTGCCTTAAAAAATTAAAAAAATAAGAACAAATTAAAGTTTATATCAGGCAAAATAAGGTAAATAATGAGGATCAGAATAGAAATAAATTAGAAGAAATAACCACGTAGAGAAGATCTACAAAACTAAAAGTCAGTTCTTCGAAAATGTCAATAAAATTGACAAAACTCTAGTCAAACTCATCAAATTTTTAAAAAAGTCTCAAATTATTAGAATGAGAAAATGAATGCTATTATCTACCTTGGACAAACAGTGAGGATTATATGAGAATACTATGAACAATTATATACCAACAAATTAAATAACTTAGATGAAATACAGAAAGTCTAGAAATACACAAACTTTCTAAATCAACTCAAGAAGAAATAAAAAATCCAAATAGAACCATATTGAGTATAGTATTAATTTAAAACTTTCCATAAAAAAAATCAATACCAGAATATTTCAATAGGCAAATTCTGCCAAATGTTTAGAGAAAAAAAATTAATACTAGTCCTATACCATCTCTTTCAAAAAAAAAATAGAAAAGTGAACATTTTCCAATTCATTTATAAAGCCAATAATACCCAGACACCAAAATCAAACAAATACATCACAAAAAAATTACAGACTAATTTATCTTATAAATATAGTTGCAAAACACCTCAACAAAGGAGTACCTCAAATCCAGCAACATATGAAAAAATTATACATTATGACCAAGTGGAATTTATCCTAAGAATACAAGGTTTATTCAACATGCAAAAATCAAACAAAGTAATGCACCATGTTAACAGAATAACAGGTAAAAACCACATGGTAACCTTCATAGATAGAGAATTAGCATTTAAGAAAATACAACACTCTTTTCAATAAAACAAAAAAATCAACACCTTAGGAATAGAAAGGAAATTCCTCAACCTGGCAAGGGAAATCTAGGAAAAACACATAGCTAACACCACACTTAATGCTCAGCATCCTCATGGAACAAACTGGAAGGAAGGTCCCGGAAGTGAGTTTGGGATGTGTGACATCATCAGCACAGCCAGGTGGGTGGAGCTCTGTGATCAGGTTGTTCCAGCTACTTCCTTCCTATTATCTTCTGGTGGCTGTGTTACCTGGTCTGGGACTGTGCCTCATGACTTTGTATGGTCTTCTTTAAGATCTTTCAACTGTTTATCATCCCTTCAGCTTTAATGTGCAATTACTGAGCACTCAGGTGTTTAGAAAAGAAAGGTAGCTATTATCAGGAGGAGAAGAAGCACTTTGTGTTCATAGAATGGAGTTTGACAGTCACGCTGACACTTGGCAGTAAACTTGGGAAAGCTACTTGGTCTTCTGCAACTTCAGTGTCTTCATCTAGAAAATGGGACTAGAAATAACTGAAGCCCATTGGGTTGTTATAACAATTTGAACAGAAAAGGTATAGATAGAGTATTTGGAGCAATGATTCCCATAGATAAGGAGTCAATAAAAATTATTGATTTTGATTTCCATTCCACTCAGAAAAGGTATAGATAGAGTATTTGGAGCAATGACTCCCATAGATAAGGATTCAATTAAAATTATTGATTTTGATTTCCATTCCACATCCTTTCTTGGGCTTTTTAACTTTGGGTAGATATTATACAATATATTTTTTTTTGAAACAAAGTCTCACTATATCACCCTGGGTAGAGTTCCATGATGTCGCAGCTCACAGCAACCTCAAACTCTTGGGCTTAAGCGATTCTCTTGCCTCAGCCTCCCAAGTGGCTGGGACAACAGGCTCCCACCAAGACACCCGCCTATTTTTTTAGTTGTCATTGTTGTTTGGTAGGCCCAGGCCAGGTTTGAACCCTCCAGCACCAGTGCATGTGGCCGGCACCCTAGCTGCTGAGCTATAGACGCCAAGCCAGTGTTACACAATTATTATTATAGATCACATCTCCCCATTCTACTCTGTAATATGTGGAATCACAACAACAGACACCACTGAAGACTCCATTATAATTATCATTATTTTGACCATAATAATATCCAAATTGAAATCAAAAGAATGTGATTTTACAACCATCATAAAGATCAATTAGCAATCACTTACAATAAATGTTAATGATCATATTCTTAGGCATGTTTTGATAAGCCTCAAATTAAAAGTGAAATTTAACATTGATTTATAAAAGATAAATACAGAAATAGTGTGTAACTGAATCTCTAAAGTATAAACTGCAAATAAAAAAATGCAATCTGTTTGTTTCTACTAAGGAACACCTAAAACTATCTCTGGTTAGGAAATATGAGAAGGAAACTCTCTTTCTTCCGCTTGTCACTGTTTGCAATGGGAATGTTGGCTCCTAGGAAATGCCACAAGTATTAACATAACAGAAGGCGCATTGCCTTTGAAATTATACAGGCCTGCCTTTTAATTCTGCTTCTCTGGTTTCCTTAGTGTGTGGTCTCAGGCAAGGTGTTTTAACCCTGTGAGGATTAGTTATTTTGTGTGTAACCCAGAATGAATAAAGCACACGTTGCTGGGCCCTTGTGAACATTAATGAGAAAATACATATACCAGGGTGTTGACGATGGCAACTAACACCAGGAACAAAACAATGGAAGTTAAGTACCACCATATTTCAAACTGATAAGCATAATAAAGTTAAGTTTTCGAAACTGTTTTATCCAGCCTTAGTGGGTATGAAAGAGCTGTAGACAGAAGAAACCAGAACCTATTTCCAGAGGATATTGATTTTGCAGCACCTTGTCCTCCATCAATTAATAAAGTATGTGTTTTTCTCAAGCCCCAAACTGAGGGAGAGCATTTCAAGGGGAACCCTGGAGAAAGCGGGTCTGCTGGGTCTATGCCTCAGAGACTAATGCCAGCACAATTGGAGATGCTGCACATCTGTAACTGGCCAGAAGCTCTGGTGGCAGATGAAGAAGTGACTGTACTAAAAATAGCCTTCACTCTCAGAGATTGTCTGGGCAAGAAGGAAGGAGCCCAGACGCAGGCCTGGCAGAAGGAAGATGGAGTGGGTCATCGTGAGACAACCTACATTTAGGATAGAGGTGACCCAAAGGACTGAGAAGTGACCCCTGAGTGGCAGCTGAGATGAGATGACCTGAGGGTATAAGTGAGTAGGTGGAGGGGAAGTGATGTGTGTGCCACAGAGCTAGGGAGTGAGGAAGGAGTGCTGGGTGGTAATCGGGAGTATTGCAATAACCCTGAAGCACTTAACAAGGGCAAAAATCAGCTATAAATACACAGCAAAGAGTAGCAATGGAAATTCATGGTCAAGCTCACGTGCCTCTCCCTGCCACCTGAATCACCACATCTCAACCCCAGGGGGAGCTAAGGACCAGAGAGGATGACACAATTTTTCATTTTAGAGTCCCAGAGCCCAAAACATCTTAACTAAGGAAGGAAGAAGGTTCAAATTTGAATGAAGTTCAGAATTTTGATTATGATATTGATTAAACATTTTAGTCATAAAGACATCTCAAAATGTCTTCTTTTATAGAAGGTTAACTTCAAAAGTTGCTAGAGCTATCAAAATGCCCATTAAAGGGGTGGGAAAGAGAGAGTATATGTACTACCTTCAATGTGGGGCAGAGAGAAAAAAATAAAGTTATCTTCCACTTGTTTCCTGCAGGACGGTCCTGGTGAGTCAATATAACTAATGGGAAGTCATATTAGATACCAATAGATAGATAAATAATACATAGATTGATTGATAACAGGTAGATAACAGGTTGATAGACACATAGATAGATGATTTATAGATAGGTAATAGATGATAGATTAGATACATAGATACTGGATAGATGGCTAATTGATAGATAGACAGGCTGGTGGATAGCTGGCATTAGGTACAAAGCCTGGCATTCATTAAGGATTCAATGTGCAAGCTCCCTCCTCCTCAAATGTTCCTCTTTTAGACACTTAGGAAGTGGGAAGGAAGGAAGCAGCACGTGCTGATGCCCAGTCTTAGCTTGAGTCCCGAGCTGGAATTAAGACGGACATGTCCTGAGAATTCCAGGAAAGCTCACCATGCTCAAGCAAGAGTTCAAACCATGAAGCCTAAGCACCCACACAGGTCAGTGGGGTAGGGGACCACTGAGCTGGAACCCTCATGTTCTCAAGGGTCCCTGGGATTTATTTGGCTGACCTACTTGACTGAGGAGGTGGACTCCATACATTCACCTCCCCAGTTGATGGCTATCTCTCGGGCCTTCCCGTGCTGACCTACTTGACTGAGGAAGCAGATTAGAGGAACCTCAATGGGTACCAGAGACAGAATGCTTGAGAGCCCTACGAAGAAGAAAGTATGGTTTTGTGAAATATGTGAGACAAGATCCGGGGAACTGAAGCTAATGAGAACCTGAGGGACACCCTGACAATTATGCATGAAGGACGGTCAGAAAAGACGCACCCAGCTGGTTTCCAGCCTGGCAGCTCACCTGGACTTTGCAGTGAGGGGAATTTAGCAGCAGAGTGTGCCTTCGAAGAGCATGCATTAGATATACCCTCCCTGCCTCACCCTGCTGCTGGCTGGACATTCCTGCAGCCTCTGCCCACACGTGCACATCCCTGCTACCGGCTGATGGTTGTCTGCAGAGACCTGTGCTGGCTGCATCAGAGCCACTTCATTCCCTCAGAGGACGTGCTTCCTTCCTGCCAGACACCTGACTGTGTGGCCTCACCTTTTACAAATTCACCTTTCAGGCCATATTTTTGTTGTTACTGTTTTGCTGTTCTGATTATTTTTCCTGTTGGTGTGTTTTGCTCTGCTTTCCAATCTAAGAGCCAAAGGGGACATTTAAACGTAAACCTTCCTGCTACTGACTCATACCTCTCCCGATCCCGTGAGTCTCTATTAAATTCCCACCAGACTTCTGTTCCCAAACCAGGCGTCAAGTCCTGCCTGTCCCAGTGTCACAGGGTGATGAGAACTGTGGCCTTAGCATTAAAAAGGGTGCAGCTTTGGAGGTAATTGGGTATAAAATTCGTCACACACGAGCTGATCTAAGTTTCTTTATCCTCACGGTAACAGACTGTTGCCACTCACCCTCCATAGCAGAAGTACACACCACTCATGGAAGTTCTTACAGTGCCCAGGCCCCATAACAAGCTGCACGCATCTTTGAGGTCAGTGCTCTTGGCTTCTCCACTGGGGCCAGTGGCTCCGCCTGCGAGGTGATGTCACTCTTACCATCAGCCACGTCCTCATTGTCTCCTCTTTACTAGGAGCTTGGTCCTTCCTCAACATCCCCTTCCCTCATTCTGGCATGCATTTCCTTTGTGAGTCAAGTGCATACAGTTATTTGTTTATTCTTTGTATACTTGGTTATTGTTGCTCATTTCTAATAGGCAAACAAATTCCAACTGTCTTCTGGGAAATAAGGTTAATCAAGGATTGTGGAGAAATGTGCAATCATTGCAGTTCTCATTATGCTTAACCTTGTACTTATTTGATTGCTACGTGATTGTGACTGAGATGAAGTAAAACATCATGAGCCATAAATTACAGGTGTGGGAAATAAGATATCTCAAGATATGCAAAGGGAACAGGATGTCAGGGGCAGAAATAGCGGTTGCTGACCTGGAACACAGAGCAGGGAAGGCGAACCACGACAAAGTTATAGTCACCTGATAGCAGAACAGGGCATGTGTGTCAGCAGCAACGGTTGCAGCCATAGGCACAACTAATTAATCGCTCTTACAATAAATGTTACAGATAGATAGACAGGTGTCTATCTATAAGCAGCAGGTGTCAAAGCACGGGTTTCCCATTCTAGATGCATCAACAAGGAAGCCCTCTACACTTCCTGCACATCCTGCTACACAGTGTAACAGTTATTGTAACTTTTTCTATTATACTTCTTTGTTTGAGTTGGAAACTGGAGTCAGGCTGCACTTCAACAGTGTCCGGGCCCCCAGGCTCTCTCAGCCTCAGTACTTCTGAGTAGTCCTGTCTTCATCCTGTATCATTCCTGAGAATCAGGAGGCTCCACTTCGCCTCAATTTCTTTTGTTTTGTTTGTTTACCACTACCCAAGTGTCACATTCTAAACCCAGTACTAAAGATATTTACGCTGCAGAGCAATGGATACAGGAAAACTAAACACAGCATGCTTTAGAAAGAGCATCTATTCCATCCCGCACCATCTTATACCCCCAAACCATGCTCAGAAATCAAAGAATACACAACAATCCCTACATCAGCATGATGGTAAATTTCTACTAAAGAAGGTGAGAGCAATTTGCCACCCTCAAATCCTAGCAAGTCCACCAGTGCTTGCTCAGTGACTTGGAGAAACTGCATGAATCAAATGTTATCAATGCAGAGTGGCAGTAAGACCAGGGCCGTATAAATCTAAAGGAGCCATTTTACATTTAACTGTTCTTTATGCGTAACCCACCAGGTGTTTTTGTACTGCCAGGTCTCACTTTTCAGTTAAGCAGGAAGGTGTACGAACAGCCACTGACAACAGCTGATGAAACATAGGGAGAGGCTTCAAACTCATCACACCAACAATGACGCGTGGCGGTGAATTCAAGTAGCTCCCTCTTTAGGCTGCTGTGGTAACTAAGTAAAGGGAGATGTATGGACGCTCAAGTTTGCTTCAGGAGAGCCCAGGAGTTACAATGTTTCAGCGAAACTCTGAAGCTGTGATGTTGCCTGACCACAGAGTTTCCTGTTAACAGATGATTATCTCAGATTTTGAGTGCTCCTTGTGTTGAGAGCCTCTGCTTTAATTCTGTAGCTCCAGCCCTTATCACTTTACCCAGAACAGAGCAGGACTCTGTAATTACTTTCCGGGTTTATTGTCTGAACCAATGTTGTCTCAATGATGTGACGCCTTTGCTTTGCAGAGTGGGGGCCTGCGGTTTTCATAACATCAGTAACTGAAAATACAACCATTCTTACTGTTCCGCTTTTGTTTTAATAGTAATCTAAAATCTATGTACAATATTCAGGAGCATTTTATGACAGACTAGTGGTGGAATTCAGAGCCAGGATTTGAGAGCCTGCATCTGTATTAGAGATCATTCTTTTCTGAGTTAAGGTCAATGGGCATCTCTATGACGTAAAGGAGCTGGAGTCAAGATTCCTGTGGGCATGCAAGTTTGGAGAGCTACATTTCTCAGATACCCTCAGCATTTAGTGCAATGCCTGGCACATAATAGGTTTTTAATCAAGATTCAATGATAACTTATGGGTGAAACCAAATTGTGGTAATTAGTACCATGTTGACCAGGCAGCTTTGGCCAAGCTAAAGCACATCCACTGGAATTTGCTTTCTTTCTTTTTTTTTTTTTCTTTTTGCAGTTTTTGGTAGGGGCTCAACCTCCACCTCCAGCCAGTACCCTACTCCTTTGAGCCACAGACACCACCCCAGAATTTGCTTTCTTACATGCTTTTCATGGACCACAAAGGAGTTTCCCCCCAGCTGTGGAGAGCAGAGGAAAAAAGCAGCCAATCTGCAGCCCACACAAATTGTGATTGATCCAGTGACTCACCTCATCAGTGTGAAGCCACAGAAAGGCCTGCACCAGCCTCTTCTCCCCCCATCCCTCTTCAAGTTCCTGACTCGTACGTGAGCTTAGCTCTGCGATGAAGGGTCCAGATCTATGAAGGACCAAGGTCAGAGGCAAGAACTACAGTGAGTTTCAGTCCCTGCTTCTGGGATTTCAGCCATTCTGTGGAGTTCAGCCTACCCACGATCTAACCCCTTTTTTGTTAACCTGTCCTCTTTCTCTGCCCACCTGTCAGGTAGACTTCAAGCTCCAGGGTCAGAAGCAAACACAACAGCATCACAGAGAATGTGCAACCATCCCCCGCCACCGTGGAAGCCAGTCTCTGAAACAAGTCCCCTCATCTCTCCTGGCGGATCTGTTTCTATGGTTGAACTGACACGGGGGTCGATGCATTACCTCACTTGTATCACTGTCTGCTCTTGCCACATTGATGCAGGACAAGGCAGCCCTACGACCGCTGCCTTGGCCCTGGCGGCGCTGATGCTGTGGCAGATGGAGGAACCAGCTTGCAGAAGGGCCAGACACCTGTGCAGAAGACACTGGTGCCTTGCTGTCTCCTTCCCTGCTCTTCTTGCTGGTACATTTCATGGATGGGCCTTACTGTCTGCTCTTCCTGCACATCTGACTGGTCAATGTCATGTCAGTTTCCAGGGCCTGGGTCTTCACTGGACAGCTGGCTGTAACTGACGAAGACCCATGCCCTAAGAAGTTCCAGCAAAACAACTCCCTGGGACTATATAAAGCCCTGAGCAGAGAGCTCAGAGGCAGACCTCGGCAGGACTTCGGAGAGAGAACAGGAGAGCTTCTTCCTCTCCAAGCAGACCTCGGCTGGACCTCGGAGAGGGAACAGGAGAGCTGCCTGTTCCCCTCCAGGGCAGACCTTGGCAGGACTTCGGAGAGAGAACAGGAGATCTTGTTCCTCTCCAAGCAGAACTCGGCTGGACCTCGGAGAGGGAACAGGAGAGCTGCCTATTCCCCTCCAAAGAAGACCTCAGCTGGACCTCGGAGAGGGAACAGGAGAGCTGCCTGTTCCCCTCCAAAACAGACCTCGGCTGGACCTCAGAGAGGGAGCAGGAGAGTTTGCTCCCCTCCTGGGTCCTCTTGCCTGGAGGTTTGGTTTTTCCTCTACTTGTAATTCTTCTTTCCTGTAAATAAATCCTGACTTACCACTACTCTTGTGGTCTGTCGATTCCTTCTTCGAATCGCCTGAGACCAAGAACCTGAAATTCTGGCATCAATAATAGCTCATAGCAACCTCAAACTCCTGGGCTCAAGTGATCCTCCTGCCTCAGCCTCTTGAGTAGCTTAGACTTCAGGCTCCTGCCACAATACCTGGATAATTTTTCTGTTTTTTGTTTTTTTTTTTTGTAGAGACCGGGGTCTTCACTCTTGCTCAGGCTGGTCTGAAACTCCTGAGCTCAAGTGATCTTCCTCAGCCATCCAGAGTGCTAGGATTACAGGCAGAAGCCACTATGCCCAGCCAACACTTCTTTTTCTCCATGTGTGTGGGTGTTAACTTGTTTTTAGTTTTTGTTTGTTTGTTTGTTTTAGCCAGAGTCTCACTCTGTTGCCTTGGGTAGAGTGTAGTAGAGTCTTCCTAGCTCACTGCAATCTGAAAGTTAGGATTCTCCTGCCTCAGCCTCCCTAGTAGCTGGGATGACAGGCACCCATCACAATGCCTGGATACTTTTTCTATTTTTAGTAGAGATGGGGTCTTGATCTTGCTCAGGCTAGTCTCAAACTCCTGACCTCAAGCAATCTAGCCACCAGAGCCTCCCAGAGTGCTAGGATTGCAGGTGTAAGCCACCACATCCAGTGTATTAAGTTTCATTTGGCTTTGTAACAAGTTACCTACCATAAGCTCAACAGCTTAAAACAACCCTCATTTATTAGCTCACAGTTCTTAGCATCCCAAGGCAGAAACCAAGTTTTCAGCTGGGCTAAGGTCTCAACTTGAGGCTCCAGGGGCAAACCTGCTTCCAAACTCATTATTTTATTTTATTTTTTGAGACAGAGTCTCAATCTGTCTCCCTGGGTAGAGTGCTGTGGCGTCATAGCTCACAGCAACCTTCAATTCAGGCTCAAGAGATCCCCTTGTCTCAGTTTTTCTATGTTTAGTAAAGATAGGGTCTTGCTTTTGCTCAGACTGGTCTCAAACTCGTGAGCTCAAGCAACCCACCCGCCTTGGTCTCCCAGAGTGCTAGGATTACAGGCGTGAGCCACTGTGCCTGGCCTATTTTTTAATTTTTTTTTTTGAGAGTCTCACTTGGTAACCCTGGATAGAGTGCCATGGTGTCATAGCTCAAAGCAACCTCAAACTCCTGAGCTCAAATGATCCTCTTGCCTCAGCCTCCCAAGTAGCTGGGACTATAGGCGCCCACCACAACACTGAGCTATTTTTAGAGATGAGGTCTCCCTCTGGCTCAGGCTGGTCTCGAACCTGTGAGCTCAGGCAATCCACCTGCCTCGGCCTCCCAGAGTGCTAGGATTACAGGCATGAGCCACTGTGCCCAGCCCTCATTCTTTGATTTTTAAATTTTTTTATTTTTTAAGAGTCAGGGTCTCACTCTGTCCCCCAGGCTTTCAGTGCAGTGGCACAATAATAACTCACTGTTACCTCAAACTCCTGAGTTCTAAGTGATCCTTCTGCCTCAGCCTCCTGAGAATCTGGGACTACAAAGGTTGCCCATTGTCTCCACTGCTCTTTAACATTGTAATGGAAGTTTTAGCCATTGCAATTAGGGAAGAAAAGGTGATCGAGGGTATCCATATGGGATCAGAAGAGATCAAACTTTCCACCTTTTGCAGATGATATGATTGTATGCCTGGAAGACACCAGGGATTCTACTACAAAACTCTTAGAAGTGATCAAGGAGTACAGCAATGTCTCAGGTTACAAAATCAACCCTCATAAATCTGTAGCCTTTATCTATACCAGCAATAGCCAAGCTGAAAAAACAGTCAAGGACTCTGTTCCCTTCACAGTAGTGCCAAAGAAGATGAAATATTTGGGAGTTTACCTAACAAAGGATGTAAAAGATCTCTATAAAGAGAACTAAGGGGCGGCGCCTGTGGTTCATCGAGTAGGGCGTCAGCCCCATATACAGAAGGTGGCAGGTTCAAACCCGGCCTTGATCAAACTGCAAAAACAGAAAAATAGCCGGGCGTTGTGGCAGGCGCCTGTAGTCCCAGCTACTTGGGAGGCTGAGGCAAGAGAACCACCTAAGCCCAGGAGTTGGAGGTTGCTGTGAGCTGTGTGACACCATGGCACTCTACTGAGGGTGATAAAGTGAGACTCTGACTCTACAAAAAAAAAAAAAAGAGAACTACAAAACTCTAAGAAAAGAAACAGCTGTAAATGTTAACAAATGGAAAAACATACCATGCTCATGGCTGGGAAGAATCAACATTGTTAAAATGTCCATACTACCCAAAGCAATATACAATTTTAATGCAATCCCTATTAAAGCTCCATTGTCATACTTTAAAGATCTTGAAAAAATAAT
>CAUYRH010014002.1:0-33919 GCA_963574655.1 Perodicticus potto
CCTCCCTGCCTCCCTTCCTCCCTTCTTTCCTTCTTCCCTTCCTCCCTCCTTTCCTTCCTTCCTTCCTTCCTTCCTTCCTTCCTCCCTCCCTCCCTCCCTCCCTCCCTCTCTCCCTCCCTCCCTGCCTCTCATTCTCTCACCCTGGGCAGAGTGTCATGGAGTCATCATAGCTCACAGCAACCTCAAACTCCTGAGCTCAAGTGATCCTCCTGCCTCAGCCTCCCGAGTAGTTGGGATTACAGACTCCTGGTTAGTTTTTCTATTTTTAGTAGAGATGGGCCTCACAGGTTGGTCTGGAACTCCTAAGCTCAAGGATCCTCGAACCTCAGCCTCCCAGGGGGCTGGGATTACAGGTGTGAGCCACCCTACCCAGCCTTGAAATGTTTTCTATAAGTTTCTATTTGGGGTATCTTTTTGGTCTACTATCACCTTTACATTGATTTCTTCAAAACCAATCTCATCCTAGGATCACATACAATTTACAAACACGGAATTACACTTCATACTTTTTCTCCCACAATGAAACCCATGTGTCCAGCAGCTTTACCAACATCATTCTTCAAAGTCAAGTAAAATTTAATATGAGCAAGATGTAATTTTCTGGAACATTTTTTGCACTGAATTTTGAACTACGAATACTGTTGGTGGAAAAGAAGCCATACTTTGTAAAATGATTTAAGGAGGTGTATTCTGGGGCAAATGTGAGGACCATGACCCAGAAACACACCCAAGAAGCCTTGAGCACATGGACTTGAGCTGGTGGGGTCACAGTTTGGTTTCACACATTTGAGGGAGACAGGAATTACAGGCGAAGTCATAAATCAATAGGTGGAAAACATACATTGGTTTGGCCCCAAAGGGTGGGATATCCGGAAGGGGAGGCCACAGGGTCTAGATGGGTTTAAAGATCCTTTAGCTGACAATTGGATAAAGAATTAGGCTCTGTCTAAAAGCCCAGGAATCAGTGAAAAGGAATGCTTAAAATAAAGGCTCTGTTAATGGGAGACAAAGTCTCTTGTTATGTATAATAAGGACCTGCAGGAGTGTCTTCCACAGCCTTAGTGCGGAGGGGCAGGGGCGTGATGAGGCCTGTCTGATCTCCCTTCTCATGGCCGGCAACTCAGTTTTAGAGGTCTCCTTGGCCAAGAGGGGGTCCAGTCAGTCAGACACTTAGGGGGAGTCTGAGGATATTATTTTAGTTCACATGCCCATGAGCAAGATAAGCACTGAGTCTCGATGAAGGCAAACAAATGGTCTGTTTGCAGGTCCTTAGTGGCCATCGCCCTGCAATCTGATTAGTGTTGGCACTCACAGGTGGTCATTATATGCTTATTAAGTAATGACTGAATCAACTGATCAACCAATCTAATAAGGAATGAAAAAGGTTTTACATAAATTACTTAACATGAAGTTTAATATTACGAAACAGTACCTTTTCCATTGTCCGTCCCACCCTTTTCCATTGTGGGACAATAGGGGGGAAAAGCTGTAGACTGAAAAGAAGAAACAAATGAGGATAAACACAAAGATTTTTAAATGATCTTTGGGGAAAATGTAAGGAAGGGCAAAATTCTGAAAATAAGGAAAACAAGCAGTTGTTTCTTTTTTTTTTTTTTTTTTTTTTGAGACAGAGCCTCAAGCTGCAACCTCCAATGCCTGGGCTCAAGGGAGTCTCTTGTCTCCGCCTCCCAAGTAGCTGGGACTACAGGCACCCGCCACAACGCCCGGCCATTTTTTGGTTGCAGCCGTCATTGTTGTTTGGTGGACCGGGCTGGATTCGAACCCGCCAGCTCAGGTGTACGTGGCTGGCGCCTTAGCCCGCTGAGCCACAGGCGCCGAGCCAAGCAGTTGTTTCTTAGACAAATATTCTCAAGTTGAGAAAGCATATTCAATCTGTTTTCATTGACAGAAATAACAACAATATTAAAAACTTTCCATTTGTTTATTTATTTTTTATTTTTAATGTTAACAATACTTTTTTTTTTTTTTTGAGACAGAGTCTCCCTCTGTCATCTTGAGTAGAGTGTCCTGGCATTACAGTTCACAGCAATTTCAAACTCCTAGGATAGAGCAGTCCTCCTGCTTCAGCTTCCAGAGTAGCTGGGACTACAGGGGCCCACCACCACACCCAGCTAGTTTTTCTATTTTTGGTAGAGAAGGAGTCTCAGTCTTGCTCAGGCTGGTCTGGAACGCTGGAGTTCAAGGGATCCTCTGGCCTTAGCCACCCAGAGTACTGGGATTACAGGGGTGAGCTACCACACCCTGGACTTAATGTTAACATTTTTGAGTCCCAATGCTCAAAAAAACTTTAATCAAAGTACCATCACCGATGCAAAACAAAACAGATAAAACCCTTAGCCTCCCAACTGGAATGTATCACCCAAGAGACAGTTCTGAACCAAACTGAATCTCAATTTTACTGTTGTTAATTATCTGCATGGCCAAAAGAAAGAAAACTTTACAAAATTAGATATCTATCCTGTTATAAGTTCATTGCAGAAGTTGAATTTGTTTTTCAGAAGTTAATCTTTAAAGACAAGCCAAACAGGGGTGCACACTGAACCCCATCCATCCTTCAGTAATTTTTGATGAACATACCAGGTGTTTAAATAGAATGAAGTATTGAAATGGCTACCTCAAAACTTAAGACAAAAATGAGTGCCTAAGTAAGAAATTAGAAGTAGAGCTCTCAACAAGAAACTATGACAAAGAAAGAAAATGGGGAATGTCAAAATAACACTCATGTTACCAACAATGTTTGTTTCCTTGTCACTAAATGAACATCTCATGGAAGGAGTGAGGTAGCCTGTTGTGACCACAGTATGAAGGGCCGGGAGTTGTAGATACCACCTTGTTATTCAAAGGAGCTGCATTTGCAGGAGACCAGCAGGGCTTGGGGTCCAGTCTACACCGTTAATTTCTTCTTGCAGAACAAAAGTGATCTCTATTACCTTGTTCTCTCAAAAATGCTGTAATGAATACTGATTTTTAACATCTATTCCAACAATAGATTTTGGTATAAACTTAGTCTATTTAAAAATATTTATTTTTATAGTTCATATTTATATTCTATTTTTTGATAAATCGAAATATCTGTATTGGAATTTTAATACAGGCAGACTAAGTGAACAGCATAAGATTAAAATATGTCTCCCCTTTTTATCTTGCATATTGATTGCCTTGGCATCTAGATGGAACTGCAGAAACAGTAAGTCTGTTATGCCCCGTTTATATTGTCTCTCTTATTTTATCAACCAGATAAAAGCATGCTAATTAAAAAAATAATATTTGTAGATAGTTCATTTCTTCTCTGTTTAGCTGAATTGTTGTCTGAGATGCTGGAAATCAAGGAAAATAAATGACAAAACAAATGAATTATGTCCTAGGATATACTAATTTGCTTTCATTTGCTACCTCCAAATTTTGTCTTTATGT
Source organism: Perodicticus potto (assembly GCA_963574655.1). Taxonomy (NCBI): domain Eukaryota; kingdom Metazoa; phylum Chordata; class Mammalia; order Primates; family Lorisidae; genus Perodicticus; species Perodicticus potto. Next base: position 3,436 of record CAUYRH010014002.1, read on the forward strand.
TAAACTATGGACAAGCCAAAGGAATAGAGTTAAAGTACAGAAGAAAAAAGATAGAAGTGAGCCATACCATCAGCCTCGATCAACTGTGGTTCTCTCTTTAATGATTTGTCCTTTCACCACCTTCCCAGTCCCTACATTTGGCTATGGCAGTACAGGCCAGCAGAGCCCATGCGGTGTGCCAACATGCGTCTGCGTGCCATCTGCAGGCGTCATCTGCCATGTGCTCGGCATAATGGTTTCCACGGGGAAAGAGCTAAATAGAAATTACCATTGATAGCAATTATATTTGTTCTGAATAACATCAGCTTCTATGGCAAATGGAGTACCTAATATTTTAAGCCTATTTCAGCCTTTTCTCATTAAAAATCTATGTAAAATGAAAAGTATATCTTGTACTCATCTAAGTGAATTTTAAAGCATCTGGCTTTTTATGTATATTTTAAGTTTATCTTATTAACACTATGTAAATAAATATATAACAGTACCTTCAAGGCAATTCCTATAAACTTCTGCCCAATTTGCTATTATCTAGCCAGCCTTCCACTCCTCATTTGCTTAACAGCTTCTAAGAAGCCCAGGTTCCCAATTTCTGAGCATGTTTAATCGACCAGTATGGTTGTCATGCCAACCAACACAGAGAATTCTGAGCTTACATGGAGCATTTCAATGCTGTGACCCAATTACTATCTGTCAACAAATTCACCAGCAAAATAAAAGGACTAAGACATGAACGGGATTTCCTGAGACTGAATTCTGGAGACGTTTGCAATTAAGATCGCCATCATCTTTTTTAAATAACCACAATGCTCTCAGTACCCCAAGTATGACACTTTTAACCCTTTGCCTTGGTTCTTGTCATCGGTATGAGTTTATTTTCATTCAAAAATGCCTAAAGTCAAGATAGTTTAGCTTCTTTTTCACTATAAAAGCAAATATTGCTGGAGACATATGTGACAAGGATATCACATTCTTCCAACTGGAAGTCACTGTAGCTCAAAATAACCCCGCTTTTACATTATAAAATGAAAATTTATAAAAATGCAGGTTAAGTTATACAAGCTGTTAGCTGTTGTTTAGGGAAGTCTTCATTTCAAAAGCAAGAATGACAAATGTCATCCATTTGGAGACTTTGCAACATGATGAAATCACTATTCTTGCATAAAACATGTGTTGTTCCTTCTTTCGGGGGGGAAAAGACACAGAGAAAAGTCTTGAAAGGGATATTTAAACTTATCCTTTATACATAACATATAAAATGTTTTACCTTCACTTTGGGCATTTATTTATTTATATTTATGATAACAATTTGCTTTTTTTGTTAGGGATGTTTGTGTACGTGTGTGTGTGAGAGAGAGAGAAAGAGAGACAGAGAAGGAGGAGGAGAAGAGGAAGAACAAAGAATAAATGAGTAAAATGTGCATGTCCCCATTTTCTGGGAGATCTTCCTTCTGTGTGTTTTGGACCAGTGACTCCATTTCTTAAATACTGTACAAGTATTCTACATGTAAGCTCTATCCATTAAGTAACACGTTGATGCTCTGATAAGTTTATCTTATAAATAATATCAGATGACTGATGTGCTTACTTTGTAAAAAGAAAAAGTAGAAGTAAATAAAACTTACGAATAGAAAAGATATTCTTGTTCTAGTAAGATGATAAGAATGGAGGAATGCTTTTATGTTGTTAGTGAAAACATCAAATTTGAAAGATGTGTCTAAAATTAAGAGGAGCATGGATATGGAAATTTAGTGCAACTCTTTAATGTTGCAAATAGGAAAATTAAGGTCCCGGAGGTTAAGTGACTTGCCATATGCCACCCAGCCAACCAGTGGCAGGCAAAGAATTCAGACCTCGCTTCATTATTCAGCATGAATTTGTAAAAACTCTTGGATAAGCTGTGTGAAATGTTTTTCTATGTAAAGGAAGACCCGTTTATAAAGGACTAGATTCACATGTTTAAAACTGAACTCAGGAATTGACTGCAATCATCATTGAATCTATGTAACAGAGAAAAGATTCAATTCTCTCTTAGCTAATTGATGGAGACGACAAATAAAATGATTGTTTTAAAATGGAAGCACCCCTCTAAAACAGATGAGGGATTTACCACGGAAAAAGACCCTTCATATGTTATTCATTAACTCACACACATACACACGTAGACACACACATACTTCTATAATAAGAGCAAATTATTTCCCAGATATTTTGCGGTTTTCACACCTGAAAATTGACATATTGTATCTCTCCACTCCCAGAAACACTTCCATATATTAACACCTTTGTGGGGAGCCCATTTTTTAATCAAATTGAAGCTTGCTACCATAGCCTGTGGTCATATTTAGTTATTAACCATATAACCCAAGGAGTCGTCAGAAGATCTTAGTAGTCATCAGTAAAATTGGCACAGAAACAAAAGAGCTTATTAAGGTAAGTTATTACCTTATGCTGCAAATAAATGATTGTGTTTGTTTTGCTTCTAGTACAACAATTATTGACTCTGGAAAAGTAATTTGATCTCATTATAAAAAATGTATTTTAGTCTTTTAAATTTTCGTTAGAATTTTAAGCTCATATGTGTACATTCAATCACATACAGTATTTATTTTTTCTACTTATGCATTGGATTAAAATTGTCAGGGCAAATCTATAGGAGAGATTAAGCTTAGAGTATGGATCATGCCATTTTTTTCATTCTGGAATCTTGCATTGAATATTTCCTATCTACTCTTTCAAGTATATTTAAAAATACAAAATATAGCCAGGCATTGTGTCAGGCGCCTATAGTCCCAGCTTCTGGGGAGGCTGAGGCAAGAGAATCACTTAAGCTCAAGAGTTTGAGGTTGCTGTGAGCTGTGATGCCACAGCACTCTAGTGAGGGTGACACACTTAGACTCTGTCTCAAAAAAAATAAAATAAAATAAAATATCTAAGAAACGTTAAGGGAAGAAAATTAGCAAAAAGTTTCTATGTAATGACAATATAAAAAATTAATTAATCAACAAGAGAAAAGAAACAAAAGAATATGTAATCCTGTATGATATTTTACTGCTCTAGTAATATGCTTATTTTTAATGGAATTGAAAAATACACTCTTTCTTTTAAAGGTACTCTATTAAATTGGAAATGGCAATACTTTTTAAAATAGCAACTACGTTTGCTTATACCAGCTGATAATTATAATTGACAACTATTAGCAAAACATTTACTAAAATTTAGGGTATTAAATCCCATCATGCATAATAAACTCATATTTTAAAATATAAGACTCATTATGTTGGAATTTAACTTCTAATTCTTTAATATCTCATAAAAATATTTACTTGCCTATTTTGAGGGAAAAAATGAAATTAGAGACAAAAGTACATGTGGTATTCTCATTTCACTGTATTAATACCTTTACTTTTTACCATCCATGTTAGGAAACCTTTCACACATAAGATAAATAATATAACAAGCAATTATAAAACAAACAATGTACCATACATACTTACAAATAGTACTTTATGGAGCTTTCAAATATTTTTTCATGTAACATATTTTTAAAGTTATCCAAGCTGATATATTTTTTTATTTTTATTTTATTTTATTTTTTGAGACAGAGTCTCTGTCACCCCGGGTAGAATGCTGTGGAATCATCATAGCTCATAGAAACCTAAAACTCCTGGGCTCAATAGATCCTCCTGCCTTAGTCTCCTGATTAAGTGGGACTACATACACTCCCAACCATGCCCATCCAGTTTTTTTTTTTCCTTCTAGTTTCAGCAGAGACAAGATCTCACTCTTGTTTAGGCTAGTCTCAATCTTCTGAGCTCAAGCAATCCTCCTGCCTCGGCCTCCCAAAGTGCTGGGATTGCAGTCATGAGCATCCATGCCCAGCCTGAGAACTACTTTTTACTGAACTAAGAGTGCCTAGAACCAAATTGTCAAGGTCTGAGACCCAACTTCACCATTTATAATACTCTGTGCCTTAGGCTCCTTATATAAGTAAATTAAAAATCACAGAAGTACCTTGTTAATGGAGTTGTTGCCAGGATTGTGTAAAGTAATAAAAGTAAAACTCACAAAATAGTGCCTAGCCAATTGTGCTATTGCAACAATTGTTTTATATCAGTATAATTTCCATCGAATTTAAAGAGGAGTCATAATCAAACGTTTATCCTGTTCATATTCCTTCTTTGGAATTTCCATAGTTCAATTATTTCCCTAAGAGACTGTGCAATTGCACTCAGTAACACAAATGAGGAATCTTTTACTCACTCAATAGTTATTGAGCTGGGCACGGTGTCTCATGCCTGTAATCCCAGGACTCTGGGAGGCCAAGCCTGGCGAATCCTTTGAGTTCAGGAGTTTGAGACCAGCCTGAGCAAGATCAAGACCCCTTCTCTACTGAAAACAGGAAAACTAGCCAGGCGTGGTGGTAGGTTTCTGTAGTCCCAGCTACTCAAGAAGCTAAGCAGGAGTGTTGTTTAGCCCAAGTGACTGAGGTTGCTCTGGGCTATGATGATGCCATGGCACTCTACCCAGGGCAACAGAGTAAAACCGTCTCAACAAAAGAAAGAAAAATATCAGGCTGTGCCCACACACCCCACATGAGAGTACGCAATGCTGAAAGAGTATTTCTATGCTGGCTAAAAGATGAGATGGAAATGCAAGTGTGGAGAGTATGAACAGCCTTTAAGCAACAGAATTCCTGAATATATTTTGTCTGAGAAAAATAATTCTGGTTTTAAAGCAAATAGAGATTGGATGTAGTGAAGCAGAATGGAGATAATTGTGATGATTTAAGGAAAGAATTGATTAAGAATCTTAACAACTGGGTAGATGACTATAGGAACAAAGAATTAGAAGACACTTCAGAAGTAAATGTATTTGCTAACTAGTGAGACATAGATGGCAGTACGGAAGGCATTGGAAAGACCCGAAAATGTCTAGCTTAGACATAGCCTACATAAATGCTGGCAGAAGAGATGGGAGTTACAGAGAATGCAGTGTTGGTTTAGCAGGAAGCTGATAAATCCCATTTTGGGAACACTGCATTTGAAGTACTTTACAGCTACCTGAGGTAGGTCACCTCTTAGATGGCACTCAGAGTTATAATTGAACTATGGAAGTTCCAAAGAAGGAGTAGGAACTGGATGAATGTTTGATTATGATTCCTCTTTAAATTCTATGGAAATTATACTGATATAAAACAATTGTTGCAATAGCACAATTGGCTAGGCACTATTTCGTGAGCTTTACTTTTATTACTTTACTAGATGGCCTAGTATCATTCGTGCTTTTCTGAAATCTCCACTGTATTGAATCACTTCCTTCTAATGACTAGCCAGTGTTTCCCAACCTTTTTAAATCTCACAACACACTCAGACCTATAAACTTCCACAGCATACGTTGATCAAAAAGAAAAAGAGTAAAAGGAAGAACATACTGTGCTTTGAATTTCTTTCAAAAATAATTTATTTAATGATCCTTAAAAGTTTTCAAGGCACTCATGAGACCATCTCATGACCCACTGGTTGAAAAATCACTGGACTAGAGTATGGCAAAAATGCTAAAATGTTGCTCCTGAAACAACACTATAAGAGTGCGGAGTCTTCATCTTCAATGGCAAGGAATCTTCCTCCTGGTATTTCTTACATCCTTTGCTCTAGAGAAGACAGCTACCCTGTCATGAGTGAGCCTGTGGGAAGCCCCATGTATCTGGGACCAGACAGGCCCACTCTCCTCCCTCCCGCCGAGCCATGAGATGAGACTAGAGCCATATCCAACAGCCGCACTGCAGTCTAGTCACTTGCTAACACATCAACCTGCTTTCTGCACAAGTGTCTCACTGGGACACATGTTTTCTCACGTTTCTCTCTATCTTTATGTATGCTGTTTTTCTTGTAGTCTATCTGCCACTTCCATGTCAAAAGCTCTATAATCCTTCTGCCTTGTTAGTGACACTCAGAAGTGTGCCCGGCATCTAGTCATTCTAAAATAATTATCTACTTGTCTTATTCATCAGTAAAAATTACATTTGTACTACGTGAAATCAAAAGACTTTGACGTGGATTTGAGATGGCTTTTATCATGGATAGCGCAGCAGCCATATAATCTAATGAATGAAGATAATGATACAACCTAAAGGGTTAATAAAAATCTATTTTGATCATCTACAATTAACCAACCAGTTCGTTCAAAGATTTATAAAGATTATCTCAACAATCCCAACATATAGATATTATTTTTCCTATTTCATGGATAAAAAAATATTAAGCCTCTGGACCAGAAATTAAGTGACCTGCCTAAAACCATGGCCAGTTCATGGTTTGAAGTCCATGCTTGAAAAGTTTTGTTTAGCACCACCATCTTCTCTCTGAAACTTTAGGATTTTAGTTGTGAATATATAAAAGCTAAAACACAAACTGCTTGTCCCTTTCTAGTGCATTAAAAATACTTTTATGTTGTTTTGCCTATCCCGGATCATAATTTCCGGGTCATACTTACATCTGGAGAAGTAGTGCGGTACAGTTCCTAGGGGCATCACGGAAAAGCCGTCTCAAATCCATGTCAAAGTTTTGTGATTTCATCACACAAGACGTTCACTTGTTTGTTTTTGAACTAAAGAACATGTAATAAATTCCCTTAGGTATTTTCTTTCCCGAGAGCATACCGAAAGGCATTCTGGTCCAAAACAACCTCCAGAATTTCTATACAGTCCTGAGCTGGGTGTTTGTTTGCTTGTTTATTGTTAATCCTATACCCTTGTCCATTTTCCTTTTTCTTTTTTTGAGACAGAGTCTCACTATGTCACCCTGGGTAGAGTGCCATGGTGTCACAGCTCACAGCAGCCTCAAACTCTTGGGCTTAAGCAACTCTCTTGCCTCAGCCTCCCAAGTAGCTGGGACCACAGCTGCCTGCCACAATGCCTGACTATTTTTGTTGTTGTTGTTGTCATTGTTGTTTTTAGAAGGCCCAGGCTGGGTTTGAACCCTCCAGCCCCCGTGCATGTGGCTGGCACCCTAACCACTGAGCTACAGGCACTGAGCCTAGCCTTGTCCATTTTTTTTTAAGTAAAAGTCCTCAATCCTCTCAAATTACTAAGCATTCTTTTCTCTAGAAAAATTAGTAAGTTTGATACCATATTCCATACTATGTGTGAAAATTTATTATTTTATTTCTTCTAGATAACACATGTACAAGTTAACAAGGTAATACCAGAAAACAAACACATAAGTCTGTAATACATAATAATCATTGGGACCCCAAAAGTGAATTATTTTTATTTAATTACTTTTTATTAAATCATAACTTTGTACATTGATGCATTTATGGGGTTCAGGGTACTGTTTCGATATTCAATGTGAAATGCTTACATTGAACTAAGTAACACATCCATCACAATTATACTCATTTCTTAATAGTTTTGAAATGTACCATTGCATCATGCACATTAGGTGAGGTCCCCCCTGAATACCCTCCCTCCCCCCATATCTCCCCTCTTCTCCCCTCCCTCTCCGCTTACCTTCTACTCTCTGGGCTATAGTTATGTTTTGCCATTTATATGAGTGTGTAGGTGATTATATATTGATTTCATAGTAGTATTGAGTACATTGGATAATTTTTTTTCCATTCTTGGGATATTTTACTAAGAAGAATATGTTCCAGCTCCATCCAGGTAAACGTAAAAGATGTGAAGTCTTCAGGCTGCATAGTATTCCATGGTGTACATATACCACAATTTGTTAATCCATTCATGGATCGATGGGCACTTGGGCTGTTTCCATGTCTTGGCTATTATGAATTGGGCTGCAATAAAAATTCTGGTGCAAATGTCTTTGTTGTAAGATAATTTTTGATCATCTGGGTATATACCTAGTAGAGGAATTACAGGATTCAACGGTAGGTCTACATTTAGTTCCTTGAGTGTTCTCCACACTTCCTTCCAAAAGGTCATATTATCTTGCATTCCCACCAGCAGTGTGGAAGTGTTCCCTTCTCTCTGCATCCATGCCAACATCTGTAGTTTTGGGATTTTGTGATGTGGGCTAATCCTACTGGAGTTAGATGATATCTCAAAGTGGTTTTGATTTGCTTTTCTCTGATGATTAAGGACGATGAGCTTTTTTTCATGTGTTTGTAGGCCATGCACCTGTCTTCATCAGAGAAGTTTCTGTTCAAGTCTCTTGCCCACATAGAAATGGGGTTATTTATTCTTTTCTTATTGATTAGTTTGAGTTCTCTGTAGATTCTAGTTATCAGACCTTTGTCAGAAGCAAAACCTGCAAAAATCTTTTCCCATTCTGAAGGTTGTCTGCTTGCTTTACTTACTGTGCTCTTGGCTGTACAATAGCTTTTTTGATCAGATCCCAGTAAAGGATTTTGGGTGTTGCTTCAATTGCGCAGGGGGTCCTCCTCATAAAACATTCTCCCAGGCCAATTTCTTCAAGTGTTTTCCCTGTACTCACTTCTAGTATTTTTATAGTTTCATGTCTTAAGTTTAAATCTTTTATCCAGTGAGAATCAATTTTTGTTAATGGTGAAAGGTGGGGATCCAGTTCCAGTTTCAGTTTCAGGTCGCCAGCCAGTTTACCCAGCACCATTTGTTAAATAGAGAGTCTTTCCCCCACTGAATATTTTTGATAGGCTTGTCAAAGATTAAATGACAATAAGCAGTTGGGTTCATCTCTTGGTTCTCTATTCTGTTCCATAAATCTGTTTTTGTGCCAGTACCATGCTGTTTCGATCACTGTAAATTTATAGTATAGCCTGAAATCTGGTAATGTTATACTTCCTGATTTGTTCTTATTTCTGAGTAATGTATTTGCTATTCGAGGTTTTTTTCTGATTCCATATAAAACAAAGTACTATTTTTCAAGTTATTTGAAATATGACAATGGTGTTTTAGTAGTGATTGCATTTAAATCTGGACATTTTAACAATGTTGATTCTTCCCAGCCATGAGCATGGTATGTTTTTCCATTTGTTAACATCTTCAGCTATTTCTTTTCTCACAGTTTCATAGTTCTCTTTATAGCAATCTTTCCAATAGTAAATTTTTTTACCTTAAATTTTATTTACTTTCTTTGTGAATAAAGGGTGTTCTGTAATCTTACTCAGTCATGATAGTGATAACTATTTTAACTCTATTTAGAGCTGGTCTTCACTGGCCCATCCATGATCTCAGACATAAAATGTATTTATTAATTATATTTGGTAACTAGCTGGTGGAACTGACAATGTTATCGATACCAGCAACAAACAGTTCATAACAGTCACAGGCATGATATGGTATCAATGTTTATATCTTCCCCCTAAAGAATTGAGTTTCTATGTATACAGAATACACGAAAACTGTTTTATTATTACATGTCTTAGCATTTACTTTTTTAAATTTCAGATTAATATTAGGGTACAAATATTTAGGTTACATTGTTTGCATTTCTAAGGTAAAGTTTAAGTTGCAGTTGAGCCCTTCACTCAAAGGGTGTGCTGACTACCCTCAATCTGTGCACATCAGGTGAGATTCCCACCCACCAGGGGGCGTGCTGAGCACCCTCACACTGTGCACATCAGGTGAGATCCCACCCACCAGGGGGCGTGCTGAGCACCCTCACACTGTGCACATCAGGTGAGATCCTGTCCATCCTCCTCTCCCCCCTCCCCTCCTTGCTACAATATACTTGTGTTTTTCTTTCACGTAGGTGTGCAGTTGTTTATATACTGGTTTCATATTAGTATTGAGTACATTGGATACTTTTTTCCAGTTCTTGAAATACTTTACTAAGAAGAATGTGTTTCAATTCCATCTAGATAAACTCAAAACATGTAAAGTCTCCATCTTTTCTTATGTAATCCTGTCCTCTTTTTGCTTATTCTAGACCACTGGTTCTCAACCTTCCTAATGCCACAACCCTTTAATACAGTTCCTGTGGGTCTCGACTCACAGGTTGAGAACTGCTGTTCTAGACACTTCTGGCACTCCGTCCTGTCACTGCTAATTCCATAGATGATATTTAGGCCCCTTTGGAAATCCCTCTAGTACTCGGTTCCTCAGTTTTGGTACATGTCCTCAGCTCACCTAACCCTCTCTGACTCTATCCTTTCCTTCCCTACCCAGAGCGGCATGCTAGATTTTGTCATCACAGGGCCTACATAAATTCAAACAGCACTCTCTGATCATAATATAATAATATCTTTTACTCTAAGAAGTTGTTTTTAAATTGTGATGTAAGCAGAGTTAGAAATACGTCCCTTTCTCCTCCCAAATATGTTGCACCCTCTCTCTGTGCCACATAGTCTCCTGGATGCTATCACCTCCAGCACCTGCCAGCCAACTTTGTCATGTTCTACAGCACTGTTATGTTGCTTTAACCACATATCTGTTGTTCTAACCCTTTAAATGAGCCAAGGATTTTCTTGTACTCACAGACAGAATAAGTTTCTTTTCCTGGAACATGTTTACCTCACTGTTCATTCACTTGTCATCACAAGTACCAAACTAATTCAAGCATCAGGCTTTGATCAGGATCTGGTATACCTCCAGCTCATGTGTCAAACAATCACACTTACTGTACTCCTTCTTTCTAAAGGTAAGTTGTTCAACCATGCCCACAGCTGGAAATTTCATCTGGGAATTAAGATCCCCTACCAAAGTCCAGAACTGTGTGTACAACCCACTTCCTGCTGGCAGTACCACACATTTCCTCTGCTCGCTGTGTGCATCATTTCTTTTTATTTCTTTTTTTCTTTTTCTTCCTTCCTTTTTTTTTTTTTTTTTTTTTTGAGATTGAGTCTCACTCTGTCACCCTGGGTAGAATGCCATGGCATCATAGCTCACAGCAACCTCAAACTCCTGGGCTCAAGGGATCCTCCAGACTCAGCCTCCCAAGTAGCTGGACTACAAGTGCCCACCACAATGGCCTAGCTGGTTTTTCTATTTTTAGTAGAGACAGGGTCTCCCCCTTGCTCAGGCTGTTTTCAAACTCCTGAGCTCATGAGATCCACCTGCCTCAGCTCCCAGAGTGCTGGGATCACATGTATGAGCCACTGAGCCCAGCCCCTGCATGCCTTCTTTTCCTCCTCCAATCCATTATTTTTTTCATACAAATGCCAGAGCCATTTCATTTCAACATGCATGACCCTATTACTTCCTCCCTTGACATTTTTCAAGGGTGTGGCCATTGATGTTGAGATAAAACCTAAAGTTTTTAGGACATACTACAAGATCCAGCATGATCTGCACCTTGCCTAATGAACCCCCAGCCTTGTCAATTGTGCTTCAGGTACTGAAATTTCTGTTAAGTTCTTGAAATACAGGAAAGTTCTTTTCCCGCCTGTGGTCCTAGCAAGCTGTTCTGGCTTCCTGGAACATTTCCCTCCCCATGCTTCCCTGCTTGGCATCTGATCCTGCTTCAAAAGTCATCATACACATCACATCCTCAGAGAACACCTCCTTGATCTCTCAGTATGAGTGATACTTGTCTAGTAATATTATCCAAGTCTATTTTTTTCCCAAAGCATCTGACTCACCTTTGTAATTGCATATTTATTGGTGTGGTTGTTGTTTTGATGTCTAACTTTTCACACATCTCAGTGTCTTTCCAGGTCTTACACAACACGTAATTTCTAGTTTGTTTACTGTTAACCTCCCAGTGCCTGGCCACAGCAAGTGCTGGGACTGGGACCCCTCACACCAGGTTGTTCAGGGCACGTGGGCCTCTCTCCAAGGGCGTGGAGGATGGTTTAATTCTAGCTGTGTGCACTACTTGCCAGACACTGCTTTCCGGGGCAGGACTGCAACCTCCTCCAGCTGTACATTAATCCAACTTCCACAAAAGTACCGTATGGACGGCCCTCATAGGTACTATATAAATGGTGGCAGAGATAACAAATAAACTTTTATGGCAACTTCCCCAAATACCTGCATTTAACACAAAACAGTTCATACAGTTCATAAGAACTCTTTCTATTGTTTTTTTGTATCAACTACTCTGAAGACAAACAAACAAGTTTAGTTACACTCACGTGGTCATTCATATTCCTAGGCGTTTTTCCCTTAACTGTATGAGTGTTAATCACAGCATACCAAGCTAAATCCTTTGTCTGATGTAGAGACGATTCTGTGTTTTATAGCCTTTGCACAAGAACAACTTCCACTGAGCGGGGGGGGGGGAAGTTCATAGAGTAGTTATTTTCGCATTTGACATATCACCCTATCTACTTGGCCCAAACTGGGATTCATAAATTCTCTTAAATAGATAGACACTTTCTAACTTTGGCACTTGGTCTGGGCATCTGTCTCATAAAATTCTGTTCATGACCATGAGAATTAAGTGAAAGCTTGTGTTGGCTCAGTGACTGTAAGTTGAAAATACAGCTCATAACATATTCTTCACTAGCACATTGGCAGCTCTATCATATCTAAATAAAAGAACAGTAACACATCATCACCTAACACAGCATAAAACTGTGGTGTGGGATGGAGCAGTCAGAAAAATGTCTGTTAGCTGCTTTTTGAATTGTTGTTGTTTTCTTAAATGTGAATAAAGTCTGAGTAATGGGGAGGGGGAATACATACGCAAGAAATAATTTGGCACAGAAGGAAGGGGATTAGATTGGCATAATCGATACTTTAAATCCATGGATTTTATTTTGGTTAGAATTTTCTTGAAAAAAGAAATGTTTTATGCCACAAAAGCATACCTAGTCAGGTGGACTGGGGGGATTGAGAGGGAGCCTCAACTTTATCTTTATGTTCATAAGTTTATGGGAAGCCCTGCCACATAGAGATATCAAAATATTTGATAGTTTTATGCCTTTGTGACAGATTTTTAATTGCCTAGGAAAGCGGACCTGGAGAGGCCCATCTGCTGGTGCTGATTACTTTCTCAGCAGAACTGTGCACCTGAGGTGAATCAAATCTGGCCAGCAGCATATTGAGGTCAATTTTAAATGAACTTTGGTTTTTTCCTGGATGAACCTGAGGTTGCCACAAATGGCCAAGATCATTCCTCCATCTGCTTCTGGTGAAAGTCTGCTGTTCGCTGAGGTGGGGGACACAACATGCATCATTTACTAGCAAAACATCACACCGAGAAGGCCACAATATGCTCAATTAATTTAATGTACTCAAAGAGAAGAGCTAGCAGACATGGCTTTCCGTAGGGCAGCAAGCGGGGGCCCCGATCTCATCGCATCAAATGCTTAAAATCTCAGGAAAAGCCTTTTGCAGAGAAATAAATTATAGTGTTGAGCTAGATTTAGAAAAGTGTTAGAAGGCATTTTTTTTAAAGAAAAAATATACGCTCTCTGTACCAAAAAAACCCCAAAACTAGACTATTGTATAAATATTGTTCATGGTACTAAAAATATTTTGAACACAAAGCATTGTTTGTGATAATGACACTTAATGGCTATGAGGATGGACATCTCCAATTATTGCAAGAAAACAAGTACCTTGAGGTAAATTGACTTTTCTAATCTTGTATTTATAAATGGATTAATATAACTTTAAAACACTACTCTTATCACACCATGACATTTACAAACAAATACTTAACTACTTGTATAGGCTGCCTCTCAAACTGAGTAAGTAGATTCAGGAAATCAAAAGGAAATTAAGCAGTAGGAAATATACACATATATACATACACATATACAGATATATATATATATATATATATATACACACACACACACAGAGAGAGAGAGAAATCTAAAAGAGACAAGAATCATAGTTCAAAATGCACTCTATTCCACAATATCACTAATAAAAACACCTCAAAGAATTAAAAGTCAATCTTCTATTTGATCCTGCAGTCTCATTTGTATTACCCAGAAGAAAAAAATCATTTTACCACAAAGACATTTGCACTGGAATGTTTACAGTAGCTCAATTTGAAGAGGACAAGATGTGGAAACAACCCAAGTGCCCATCAAGGCAGGAATGGATTGACAAACTGTGGTGTATGTATAGCACAGAATACTATTACAGAATACTACATGGAAAAGATAGAGATTTTGCATCTTTTGTATTAACCTGGATGGAGTAGAAACATTCTTCTTAGTAAAGTATCACAAGAATGGAGAAGTATCTAATGTACTCAATACTAATATGAAATCACTAGAAGAATAACTACACTCCCACATAAGAGAAAAACTGAGTTCCATTCAAGTTGGGGGACGGGGAGGGGGGGAACTGGTGAGCTCCCCTCTAACGGGCACAGTGTAGGTCACGGTACACAGTGCACTGTGAGCCCTGGGTGAAGGGCTCAACCGCAACCCAGACTTTACCTAACAAACACAAACAATGCACCTCAATCTTCTGAATCCTCATCTTAACCTGAAATAAAAATAAACACATTTCTAGTCACTACTGAACCTGAAGCAGGCTGCATGCCCTCTTCTTCTGAGGCTCGGCAGAGTTTTCCATCTGGCTGCGGGTATGTTACTGGTGGACACACAATGAGCGTAACTCTTACTTCTCTTTCTATGCTTCTAAATGGGAATTTAGCTGTAATAATTTCCAACCAATAGGATGTCCAAGGTTGTGAAGAAATAGAGGACATGTATGTAGGGCAGCAGAATTCCAAGACAATTTAGAGCTCATCAACCCCAGATCATGATCTTTGATGCTTCCTACAAAAGCACCTGCACCCTTTTTCCCATTCTAATCACAGTCTCTCCTAATTCAGATTAAATGGCCACTCTCCATAAAAACTTCAGTGACTGGCTATGACAGATGCGACTCTTCCTCTCTCTCTCCCTCTGACATGTCTTTTCTTTTGTGACATTTAAGGGTCATGTCTCCCCAACTTGACTGTATTTTTCTAGAAGATGCAGATAATTTCATGCTCCTCATTTCTGCATTGTTACACAGTTAATAACCAACTGAGCTTAGTTACGTCGAGATAAAAGAAAGTATAATGTATATGTAAATTTATTTAAAGTCCTCGTAAATCTCTCTTTGCCTCTGAGGAAATGATATTTTATCTGCATGCTCTACAGGTTTCTGAATAAACTTTTTCAGTATCGGATCAGAATCAAACAAAATGTTTAAGTCCATAAAATTTTAAAATGACAGTTTCTTGCTCAGATGTTTCAAAGCTAAAGCAACCTTTTGAAGTCTCTAAATATTAACTTTCTGAAAATACGTGTTCCCTTCTCTATTTAGGGCTTGCTATGTCGTTTTGAAAGCTTGTTAGGTAAGAACAGAAGGAGAATGGAAAGGAAAAGAGGTTAAAAAATTGGGATGTGTGGTCAGGATTCCATTTACATTTTACAGTAGAAAACTCAATAGATAAGTTAATAATAAAATATTTCAGTAATCTAAACTCTCTGATTGAGTGAGTAGTATCAATTACTGCTTTAGCAGAATTTCATAATAAATGAACATGATCATTGAATACTGTGTGAAGACAAAAATTATACTTGAAGATCCATTCCATAAGTAGTAATTACATATTGGCCAATATTTAGCAATGCTAATATTCTGTGTTTTAAAGTTAGTGACATTAAAATCTGGTAGAGAATATGTCTGTAGGTACAGATGATTATGTAGTATCTTAATCTCATAACCTGGGGGAGTTAAAAACAACAGACACACCCCTCTCCCCATTCTGAAGGCTGGGAAGTCCAAGGTCAAGGTGCCGGCAGGTGTCATGTCCCAGGAAGGCCTGTGTCCTGGTTCACAGATGCCATCTTTGCGCCATCATCTAACTTGTTAGAAAGAGTGAACGAGCCCCCTTGGGCCTGTTCTGTAAAGGCAGGAATCTCTTGTAAACTTCATGGCCTGATCCCTTCCCCAGAGGTCCCCGTCCTAGGATCATCACCTGTGGGTTATGATTCCAGCATATAAATATTAGGGTCACGCAAACATTCAGAACACGTTTACGTACTCAGAGTCAAATACATGTATTTACTGGCCTATAGAAAGAAAAAAATGTGGAAACATTTTTCCCGCAAAATATTCCAGCTTTGGACTAGACCATTCAGGCTATGTAGACACTTCATGTTCCAGGCACCTAGTCAATGGCCTCTGCAGAGAGAGCCTGCCCCGTAGTTGGTCCTGTAGAAACGTGCTTACCGACTTTCAGAATGGAATAGATGACAGAAAGCACAGTCATTTCATGTACTGTGACTTTAAGACACAGTGATAAAAAACTAAAGTTGTTTTTTTTTTCTTAGAGAAACAAAACATCCTACAAATGAACAAGTTATTACTCAAGAGCTAGTATTAAATTGCAGTCGGGGTTGGATGTGGGTTTTATTTTAGCAATGGCACATGGGTAAACCTCTTAATCTCAGAGATTTCTCTTGTACAATGAGCATGATTTTTATTTGACACAGAAGAACGAGTGAATGGTCATTTCTTAATAGTAATAAAGTACTCTGAATATGAAATGGGGAGGGGGGAAATCTCAAAGAAAACCTCCATGACAGAATTGCTTAGTGCCAAGATAATAAGGAAATAATCTCCTAGCATTAGGTTCCATCTTCCTCAGGATCTGCACTTAAATGTTACTTGGCATCCTCAGGCCCTTTCTGGCAAAGCCTCCTGACAGGTGAAGAGGACTGGGGGCGACTGTTGGGCTCTGATGAGCCTGTGAGGGTTGTTTGATGATTGTGTCTAATCCCCAGGTCCTACAGTGTTCCCAGGAGCTTTTCTGCCAGCGTCTGCACCATCTGAATTCAGCCACTGGGAACGTGCAGCCATATGTTTTTTATTGTCCAAGATGATTCAATCCAGAAATATATCAACCTCTCCTTCCTGTGAGAAGAATCAAGCAGACAATCAAGGGGGGCATGATACAGCTGGCAGAGTACTTTACGTGAAACTCACATAAGCACATCAATGTGAATTAAATCTTCATAATAGTTTTTATGCAAAATGATTTTAAGTGTAGTGTTTTAGTCGTGGTCACTCGTCAGTGGGAGAAGACTGACTTTATTGCTTTGGTTACAAAATTAAAGCCAAAAAACAGAAGTTTCAGGTATTTTCTGAAGGATGTCTTAAAAGCATAGCGATATCAATGTGTTAATTCAAATTAAAACTCCTGACCTTACGCCTTTGCTTTAATATGATTCACTGTAAGTATTGGGGTTTTACTACAATTTTGATTCATTTCCAATCATTTTCTTTGAGCACAGAGATGCAATATTATTGCTAATGTTAAGGCTTGTGAAAGTCCTTCTCAAAAGTGACGAGGGGAAACAATAGAGTCCTTTACTGTTGATTTTTTCTCTTCTTTGCAAAATCTCTGCAAATGTCAAAATTCTACGTTCAAGTTGGAATACCACTTTGACTGTAATCAAATAAAGCTGCATTCAAGAAGCTTCAGTTAGATATACTTAAATATGTACATTCGAAATGCAAATCAACCTTCCCCCTCCCCGAGATATCACCTAACCCCAGTAAGAATAGCCCATATCACAAAGTTTCAAAGCTGCAGATGCTGGCGTGGGTGTGGAGAGGCGGGAATACTTTTACATTGCTGGTAGGACTGCAAACTAGTACAGCCTATATGGAAAGAAGTATGGAGAATCCTCAAAGAACTAAAACCTATCTTTCTTCAAAACACTTCCATTTGATCCCACAATCCCATCACTAAGCATCTACCCAGAACAAAAATCATTTTACCATGAGGACATTTGTACCAGAATGTTTATTGCAGCTCAATTCACAATCACCAAGATGTGGAAGCAACCCAAGTGCCCATCACCCCATGATTAACAAACCGTGGTATATGTATTTTGTAAAAATCTAACTATGATATACTCACTAATTTTAAAAAGCAAAACTATTTGTTAATTATAAGATTAACTCACCTTTGATTTTGTGGTATCTGCTTTTGGTTGGAAAGCATTTGAATATTTGGTGGCAGTAGGGAGGTCCACAGTTTCAGCTGATCCCCTAGATGGGTATCACTCATTTTTGACCTTGAAGGTATCCTGATTCCAGTTAGGTAGGAGAATGTAGCTTTGCTTTACTAAAAGTGGTCGAAAAGCAAGAGGGCATTTTCAGGAATGTTGCCAAAGACATGGGTGTTTCACTGAATTTTTCCATGTTTCAGTTGGATCTTTCTTAGCATCAAACAATGACTTTATTTTATTTATTTATTTATTATTATTATTTTTGTGAGACAGGGTCTCAAGCTGTTGCCCTGGGTCAAGTGCTATGGCATCACAGCTCACAGCAACCTCAAACTCTTAGGCTAAAGCAATTCTCTTGCCTCAGCCTCCCAAGTAGCTGGAACTACAGGCACCTGCCACAATGTCCAGCTATTTTTGGTTGCAGTTGTCTTTGTTGCTTAGCAGACTTGGGCTGAGTTCAAACCTGCCACTCTAGGTGTATGTGGCTGGTGCCCTTATTGACTGAGCTATTGACACCACCCAAACAATGACTTTAAAGTGTCATCTACTGAGATCTCTATCAATCCCATCTGTAGTTATTTGGGTGCCTTGATCACATCAAGTAGGTGAGGCTAAAATGCTAATTTGAGTGTGATACCATGATTCTCAGAGTCAGTGAACCTTTCACTACATTCTCCAACTAACAGGTCTATTAACAACTACATATTCTTCAAGTGATTCACATATATCATCCGGCTCATCAATGTCCTTCGCTAAATAGGAAAAATGTTCACCAGAAATATCCTTTGGGAAAAGAAGTGTTTTGAAAAAAGACAGGTTTTTCCAAAATGCTTGGATTTTTTTGCCACGTATCATAAATAGGCTTAGTTTTACCTTGCAAAGAAATATTCAAGTTTTTGATCTGACATGAATTACACAGAAATGCCGCATTTCTATGGAAATCTTTCAATAATTCACATTACTGATTCTGTTCTTCACAAAATTTAACTGTTTTTGCAGAGATAAAATTCCAGATAACACTTGTCCTTGTGATAGCCAATGCACTTTAGAATAACATGGCAAGTCCACACTAAATACCTCATCTTTCAACCTTGGCATGTTATGAAACTGATGACACCCATTTGCACTTGCACAAATATAATTAATGATACTTTATATAACTTATAACTTGCTGCAATGTGTTAAAATAGTAGCTTTTGCACAGAGATTTTGCTGATGTAAGATGCAATGAAAGGAAATAAGAGCATCTGGACCTGTCTGCTAATGCTTTCTTTAGCTGTGCAATTAAACCCTTCATTGTTTCCTGTCATGGAAGGTGCACTGTCTTCATATACATTAAATTTACCAAATTCACTAAATTCACCAAGTTCAGTCCAACTTAATGACATTCATCCTGAAAGTTGTGAAGAGCACATCTACTCCTGTGTTCTGTTCAGAAGAGTGCCCCAAAGCAAGTAACTCTTCATAGCAAAGAAAGTCTCTTGTTCTGACTCACATGAAGTATAAAACCTGTGCTGAGTCAGTAATATCAGTTGTTTCATCCAAAGCCATTGAATGGTATACATTTTCCCTTGGAAGTATTAATGGGAGTTGTTCTGTTAAGGGGAAAGCTAATTCATGCCCATGATCACTTATGGTTCCCCTTGAAAGAGGCGGTGGTTTGCACCATGCCTTCAAATATTACCAGGGTCTAGGCTTCAGCAATGCACACTCACAACTGTTACATCACTGAATGGCTTCCCTTTTCCCCCAAGACTACAAGTTACTTTATAATTTCCTTCTGTTAGGGTTATGGATACTCTAAAAGCCCAGACTTCACTACTCTACAGTTCACCTCCCCCAAACATCCACATTTGTACTCCCTAAATTTGTGGAAATAAATAATAAATAATATCAATATCCATTGATTTACATGGGGACAGAGGAAACCCCTTAAAAAGAGTCTCCAAGCAAGCTGACTAGTTGAAGTTTCCGTGTACGAGGACATGCTTATGGGTGTGTACTGGTGGTGTGGCCAGCAATGGTATGGAGGTGAGGCCCATGGAGTCACTGAGGGAAAATTCAGTAGGGAGAAATAATTCTGGAATAACAAATTGTCTAGTCATAGAACCTAAAGTGGGAGAGCCCTGCACAAGGAATAATTCTGTGCATGATCTTATACTTACTTGTTCTCCTCTTCCTAATCACCCTCATGGAACGAGTATGTCGAGGAAAAGAAGAATGGTGTGTGTTCTAAATCTTAACAGTGAGGTGTCCAGTGCTTTGTGAGAAAAGTATGGCCACGGGTGTTCCATCAGATCAGATCAACACCAAGGGCACTGGATTCTTGGAGCAACAAGAGCATGTGCTGACGACCTGTGGCAAAAAGCACGCATGAGCTGGTGCATAAGGGACTCCATGAGCAGTTCTAAGGAGACCTCGGACTCTGAAATGAGGCCCTGGCAGGAGGAAAACGGGACCTGGAAGCAGTGTTGGAAGCTTTCCTGGATGACTTGGTTGGAAGTCAGGGCTTGGCAGTGGCAGCAGCTTTCAAAAGACACAATACAGAAGCCAGGAGACAAGAGACAGCAAGTGCAGAATAGCATCTGTGAGGACACTGGAGTGGTTGGTGAGCCTTGGAGGGAGCCCAGGGAACCAGAGGAGAGGACGGACCTTGGGAGAGAGAAGAGGCATGTCCCATAGATCACAGCTGGAAAACGGGACTACTGAAATGGCGCATTCCCATTATTCTCATTTTGTGATTGCCCACAGGCTGGGGACTCCAGCAAATTGGTAGGTTAGTGGAAATAGGTTGGAAAATAATACTTAAGGAGAAAATTATTGGTCTGAATATTATGTGTATGTTTGTATGTGCATATTTATTTGTTAATAATTTATTTTTTATTTTTAATTATCATAGGTACATAATAGTGATGTATCTTTGTAGAGTTCATGTGATGTTTTGACATAGGCATACAATGTGAACTAATTAAATCAGGGTAATTGGGATATCCATCCCCTCAGGCATTTATCATTTGTCTTAGGAACATTCCAATATTCCAATTCCACTTTTTTTTTTTTTTAAAGACAGAGTCTCTGTCACCCTGAGTAGAGTGCCATGGCATCATCTTAACTCACAACCACCTTAAACTCCTGGGCTCAAGCAATCCTCCTGCCTGAGCCTTCCAGGTAGCTGGGCTGACAGGCACTGGCGACCACGCCCAGCTAGTTTTGTATTTTTAGTATTGAGGGGGTCTTGCTCTTGCTTTGGCTGGTTTCAAACCCCTGAACTCAAGCAATCCACCCACCTCAGCCTCCCAATGCTGGGATGACAGGTGTGAGTCACCGCACCCTGGCCAATTCCACTTCCTTAGTTATTGTAAAGTATACCCTAACTTACTATGGATTATAGTCATTTTGTTGTGCTATCAAATAATTTAGTTTTAAAATTACATCATGATTAACAATAAAAATATTTCAACTTGAACTTAATACAGTTTAAAAATACGGAATAAAAAATGTAGACTAGACTGGGCTTATGTTTTCTGTATTTAACCAACTATCCCTGCAGCCTATGTTTGAGCCTGGGTGAAAGGTGTACTATGTACACGGATGTAGAGACACTGAATATTGTTGGGCTTTTTTTTTGTATTACAAGTAATTTTATTGTATTATTTATAATTTTATGTATTTCCAAAATGTTACAATGATCAGTATTAAAATTATAAACAGACTAATATTATGTGAACATTCAAGTAAACATGGCACACAATTATAAAACAATTGACATGTCTAAAACAAATACATGATAAAAATGCTACACATGACATATTAAGAATTATAGACAATGGATACTAATTGTTCAACAGTATTTCTAAGTCATGAAATTATGGATAATTTAAAATGTCTTTCTTTTGCTTGATTTGAATTTTCTAAATTTTCTACAAAAGACACATATCACTTTTTAACAAAGGCAAATAGTATTTACTGCTCCAAGAAGGGATAAATAATGTGATTTTATTAGGAAAAAACACACACAGGAGACACTGCAGATTGATGGACAAGTCTATGCAAACACTAATGTGTAAATCAGCAATCACATCGTGGCTGCATAAACAGAAATTTTACACAGAAAACACCCTGCTATAATAACCTTCAGCAGAGGGTTTTTCACCTTCTTCTGGGTAATTATTATGAAGTAGTTCTAAGAAATTATGATGAAAGATTCAAGATAAATCAGAGTAGTTGTCCCCTTATTTATCCGTGAGGTGATAATTAGGTGTGAAATGCTAAAGTACTTTTTGCTGGCAGTTCAGGCATTGAAATGGTGACAACCTACAGTTTTCAACATTTAAGATTGGTGAGAAGGGCAAGGCCATCTCGTTTAAGGCAGAGGAGATGTAATAGGTAGTGCACAATTGCTAGTCATGGTAAATAGTTGATGTACTGAGTAACTATGCTTGTAAAAAATCCCCACACCAAGATGTTTCCATGAGGGCCCTGTATGCTACATTCTCATTGATCCCACACTGGCACTGTTTTCCAATTGCCAAATAACTTGTCCTAGCAAGTTGACATTGCTGAATTGTGGTTATCATTAAGTTCTTATTTTCTATTAACTAATCTATTAACCAATCTAACTAATTTCTGTTAACTAATCTAACTTCCCAATCATTTCTAAGTCAGAGTTTAAAATTCTCTGTGTAATATATTCCGGCAAATTGAGTTCTGTCTCATAACAGGTATAACAAAAATACAAAAGAATCAATACATATCCAAAGTGTCACACCAGGACCACCCATAAAGACAAGTTAGTACTGATTGCTTTCCTCCATGCTAGTAAATTACAAAAACTTCTCGATAAACACAATGGAATATGCTTCAAGAAATATTCAGAATTGTATTTAGTCAAGATTATAAAATTAGTAACTCTCAAAAGCAATATAACTCATCGTCTTGGTTTATACTACAATATAATAATATCGTTTTCAATATGCACTTTGTGATTCTTTAAGTTGTACTGCATCATAACTGAAAAGTAGCCACCTGGTATCTTTTTGGACATCCTGGAGGGAGCTGGAGACCATTCTTCTCAGTGAAACATGACAAGAAGGGAGAAACAAACACACGCACTCAGTATTGAATTGGAACGAATAGATCAACACTGAAGTGCACACAGGGAAGTAAATCTCAATGAGTCAAGCTGGCGGAGGGAGGAGGATGGGAGGGGCAAACTTTCACCTACTGGGTACAGTGCGTACTGTCTGGTGAAGGACAAACAAATAATTTTGACTCAATCTATACAAAAACAGAGTATGGAAACGAAACATATGTATTCCATAACATTCTGAAATTTTAAATGAAGTCAATTTTTTTCTTCAGGGAGGTTACATTATTTTTGTTTCTAAGGAAAAGTTCAAGTTGCAGTAGAGCCCTTCACCCAGGGGGGCGTCTGAGCACCTTCACACTGTGCACATCAGGTGAGATCCCAACCACCAGGGGGCGTGCTGAAGACCCTCACACTGTGCACATCAGGTGAGATCCTGTCCACCAGGGGGCGTGCTGAGCACCAGCACACTTTGCACATCTGGTGAGATCTGCCAGTCACCATCCCTCCTCTTCACTGTACCCTCTCCTCTCTCCTCAGGCTATACTTGTGTTTTTCTTTCATGTGGGTTTTTAGTTGTTTATATGTTGGTTTCACATTAGTATTGAGTAAACTGGATACTTTTTCCCCCATTCTTGTGACACTTTACTAAGAAGAACGTATTTCAACTCCATCCAGATAAGCAGAAAAGATGTAAAGTCTCCATCCCTCATATTAATCTGATATTTTTTAATTTTAAAAAAATTTAAAAATAAATAAAGTAAATAATACTTTTAATTAGTAACATGCTTATCATGAATAAAATATTCATACACATATACACAAATAAATTTTTGATTTTTATAACTAATTCTGAGCAAAATTTGACCCTGAGCCAGTAGATGAAGAAGTTGATGCGGGGTGCTATTAAAAGTCTTTTTGGAAGTTTCAGAAGCACAGAGTAAAACTGCTGCTGATTCAGATGTTTGAGGATTGTTTTCATGGTTATTTTCTGGCTGCTTTGCAAAAACGGCTTGTACAGTTACTCTCTGGCATTACCCAAGGGATCAGTATTACTTCTTCCAGGTCTACCCTGTATAATCCTTATGTGCTTTGTTGATAGGCACTTTTTTTTTGTTGTCTATTTTATTTGAAAACAAGCTGGGAATGTTTCTTTTCTTCTTTAAATTAATTGCTTAAAGTTTGTATAGAGCAACATTTTTAGGAACCACAAAATGTTTATGAATAAAGGCACTGAGTGACAGAACTGACATCTCTCAGGGAAGGATGGAAATAAAAGTTTCTAGTAGGCTAAACTGGTTTTCTAAAATAAAGCAACACGTGACATGTACTTCACACATGATTTCAGAAGTTATATGCGCCAACCCTACAGGGATGAGTGTGTAAAGAAAGAAGTCAGTTGAACACACTCCACGGCCAAACCCACAGCCACATTGACAATTATTCTGTGTTGTAAGAGATACTAAGAATCCTGAATATTTTGCATAACTGGTATTGTTCCTTTATATTGGCATTTTGTTGCTAAAAATGTCCATGTTTAGAAATCTAAATTCACAGGATAAAATAAAGGAAAATGTGTGGAAACTACCTGATACTGCTTGTAGCTAAGCTTTGCATTCAGAAAGATAGGTTAATATTTCAATGAAGTTGCCAATAACAAGGAAATGTCAAGATATTGATGATAAAAACCAGAAATACAGGAAATGGAAATTATAAGGAAATTTATTTTCTATAAATCAAGTGACAATATGAAAACACACATCATCTATTAGGGATGTCAAAATAGCTATTACCTACAACTTTGTTCTGTCAGTTCATTTCAACAATTCCTATGGTCTAAAAAGACACATCTAATTTTGGTATATTTAAATGTGTTCACAAAACTCCATATAAGCAAAACTAAAGATTACTTTTGTGCAAGTGGGTTGTAGCTAATATATGTCTATTTATTAAAAATATAGTTTCCCTTTTATTTTACACAGCATGGTTGTATCCCAAGTTATCTAAATATGTAAGTTATTCAATTCAATGAATATTTATCAGGAACTTACAATTTTCCAGTATTCAATAAAAAAGCCACACTGGATCCCACCCTCATGAAACTTACATTCTAGGGCAGCGCCTGTGGCTCAAAGGAGTAGGGCACTGGCCCCATATGCCAGAGGTGGCAGATTCAAACCCAGCCCCAGCCAAAAGCTGCAAAACACTAAACAAACAACAACAAAAAAACTTACATTCTAGCAGAAGATACAGGCAATAGACACAAGAAAAACCCATGATAACAAGTCATTACAGATTTTAGTAGGCAATATAATAAAATGAAAAGGCAGAGATGGGAAACAATTTTAAGATACTAATAAAATAAAAAAGAATAGTTTCCAGCTCCATCCAGGTGAACATAAAAGATGTAAAGCTCCATTTTTTTATGGCTACTAAACTATCTCAAGAATTGGGGGGAAAAAGTGTCCAATGTACTCAATATCATTATGAAACCAATATACATACATATAAACACACACTCATGCAAATGATAAAACACAAATATACTCTAGTAAGAGGGAGGGGTGAGATAGGAGAGGGGAGAAGAAGGGAGATGGAGATTGGTGGGAGGTGGGAGGGCATTTGGTGGGATCTCAATGTGCACAAAGCAAGGGTATATTTCAAAATAAGTGTAAATTTTAAATGTCTTACCATAATAATAAGTGAGGTGATGGTGATGTTAATCAGTTTGATTTAAGCATTCCACATTGTGTATCAAATCATCACATTGTACCGTATAGTTATTGGTTTTAATTAAAAATTAATTAAAAATTTAAAAAATAACAGCTTTTGGACAATATATTAATTATGCTGCTATTTGATAAATACTTATGCAGAAAACTAATAGACACATATAGCTCATATGCAAATTCTCAGGTATAGCCTTTGTACAAATACAGAACAGATATACATGCACAAAAGTGGATGTGATCTCTGGATTTAAAGTTTACAAGGGAACTTTTCATTCTTGCCTTTTTTGTTATTTCTTTTTTTTCTTTTCTTTTGCTTTCCTATAGTTTGAACTTGTGAAACTGACTCATTTTTAAGGTTTTATTTTGGTTGTCATACTTTTATTTTTATAAAGAAAGCAGAAGCATTGATTGACTTGGAGTAGATAAAGGGATACCTATTGCAGGGTAGCAGGATGCACCGGTTTGGAAGAAGGATTATTTTGAGCTAAAAATACTTTATTGAAAAACAGAAAATGCAAGAAGGACAGTCTACTCTTCCCTTTTCTTCCTGAAAACAGGAGATAAAAACTCCCAAGTGAAAGATGCCCTCCCTGTATCAGGAGAAAAGGAACATTCTTTGACCTGGAGTCATAGCCAAGAGAATTCTGTACACACAGACCTTGTTAAAAATAATTCTTATCTCTTGGTAAGCCTCCCCACACAATTTAGTTAACTTTTCCACAATTGCCACTCTTTGTTCAACAGATTACAAGAAACATTCAGACTTTTGCTTCTTCTTTGGGTCTTTATGTTACTATGAGTCTTCAGCTTATATGAAACGTATATTGTGTGTGTGTTTCTCCTGTTAACTTTTCTTATTTCAATTTAATTTTCAGGCCCAGTTCAGACCAAATGAGAAGGAGAGACAACTTTATCTCATGCTCAGCATCATTCCTTTTAGCTGTGGAATATTGTTCATTATTAAGATCTAAGAAGCAAAATGTTTTCAGCATAAAGGCAATAATAATAAATGCTCTTACCTTTCTCTGTAATTCTAGATGGATGCCAGTAAAAAAAATCAACCTTTTGAAAAATGGTTGAGACAGAAATGCAAGACAGAGAAACACTCATGTCATAAATAGTACTAAAAACAACTGTATTTTTACCAGACCAGATTCCACTAAAGAAATGCCTCATAGTCTATTAAAGTTCCATTTAACAAAATTTAAAAATTAGGCTGAGTGTGGTGGCTTGTTCCTGTAATCTCAGCACTCTGGGAAGCCAAGGTAGGAGGATCTCTTGAGCTCAGGGGTTGTATACCAGTCTGAGCATGAGCAAGACCCCATCTCCATTAAAAACAGAAAATCTAGCCAGCCATGGTGGTGGGTCCCTATGGTCCTAGATACTGGGGAGGCGGAGAGGGAGGATCACATGAGCCCAGGAGTTTGAGGTTACTGTGAGCTATGATGACACCAGGGCGCTCTACACAGGGTGAGAGGCTGAGACTCAGTGTCAAAAGAAAAATTAAATTAAATTAAAAATTATACCACTTTAAATGTAAAAAAAAATTACATACTTACTTCTTATAGGGTATAGGAATTTCATTGTATGTGATTAGCAAAGTACAGACCTGTAAGTATACACACATTTACAGAATGACTGAGGGATTATCTCCAGCAATATCTGAAAAATCCTTAGGGAAGCTTTGGCATTATAATTTGTAGACATTAAGATAAACTGGTTCTAAGATGAGAAACAATAGTACAAAGGGAAGACCACTATATGAAATACAGAAAAGGTAAAATTCTAGTCCTGACTTTCTCACTAAAGTCATTTGAGTAGATTGTTCAACTTCATAGAACTTTCCAGGCTCCATCTCCTAAATCAAGGACTGGCACGAGAGGACCTCTAGCTCCCTTCCTTGTAAAGCTTTATTATGGTATGAATTTACCGCGTAATTGTATCAAACTTGGAAAAGTATCTCCACATCTTCCTGAATTTTTAGATGCAATTTGTGTTTCCTGGACGTTTGAAATGAGCAGATTAAAACAGATTTAACCTAACCCAGTCCCTTTTATTTTATGGATGAATGGGAAGAGGGGCCTTCAGGAACAGTGAGTGACTTCACCAAGTTTTCAGAGTTATGATGTGGGAGACAGCAAACTGGAGCCCAGACTTCCTAAATCATCAGCATATAAATTTCATAGAATTCTATTATGAGGAAAATTAAAAGTGGTGCATTATTTTAGTATTTTGCTTCTTTCTACTTACATTAAAATTTGCTGAATTTATTTAGCAATAAATTTACCTCAGAAACTTTATAAGTAACATTCAATAAGAAAACAACAAGCTTCTCTTCATGATTGTGGGGAAAGTGGAGTTCCTGCTACTCAGACAAGAAATTCTTCATCTATCAGCTGGTAGTCTTCTAAAATCATGAGACAAGTGGTAGTCACCCAAATGTCATGAGGAACCTTGTGTGTAGAGATGAAGAGCTAGACAAAGAATGAAAAGTTGTGGTCAGCCAGAGCTGCTTCGGTTATTGCCATAAATAGGGAACTCAAGAAAATTAATAAAACAAGCATTCATAACAGATAAAGTTGCCTCTGGAAAGGGCAAATTCTAAACTATTACAGGGATGAATCCCCAACTTGAGGAATATGGGAGAGGTAAGAAAAATAACCTACACCAAAGATAAGATAAAAATAACACTCCACATGATGATGGGAACAGCAGGTGTGAATGAATGGATTTAATCATTCCGGGGTGGAGAATATTGGTGTAGACTGGCAGTTTGGGGTGTGCAGCAATTGGACAGATTGCAATTCTCAAAAGCATAATCTTGAGCTGTGGGCACTGATGGAAAAATCTCTGCACTGCTGCTGAAACAGCTGGCACCAGCAGCAACCAGCCCCTCCCCCACGGAAGATTGCAATTCCCAGTTCACAGTGAAACTGGGTGCCAAGTGGAGAAACTGCAGTGTGGTCTCCTGGGCTGAGTAGGGAGGTCACATAGGGGTGCCGTCACAGGTCAGCCGAAGTTGGGCAGCCAGTTGGAAAACAGACATATTTTGAAATTTCAGAAATGGCAACAACAGGCACCTCCTTCTACCGGCCAGATACAGCGGTAACTGTGGTAACAAAGTAAAACATGAACCAGGTATAAGCCTGGGAACCACTCCACACCACCACCTGGTGTCCAGAAAGTATATTGCAATAGAAATATATTCCTATTAAAGTTGACCTCTACATCCTTCCTATAGTTGTATTTTTTACATATATATATAAGCATATGTGTATATGTATATATATACATATATATATGAATAATACTTCTGTGGTTGATGCCTTTTTTTTGTTTTTGTTTTCCTGTCGGAGTTATTATTAATTTTCTTCTAATTTTTAAATTTTTTTCTTTTTTTATGAATAATATATATTATTATTTTCTTTTTTCTTTTTCTTCTCGTCCTTTTCTTCCTTTCTATGGTTGCTGAGAGTGCTTCCATCAGATTTTTAGAGTTTTTATTTTTATTTATTTTTATATTTTTAAAAAAATTTTTAATTCTTTTGATTAACATGATTTCTGTTGTAGTTGTTTTTTGTCTGTATGTCCAGTTGTTTCTGATTGTCTGTGCATCTGTGTACTTGTGTGTCTGGTAGCCTCTTTGTTTATTTGCTTGTTTGGTTTCAACATGTTTTGTGTTGTGCTAAATACTCAGGTTGGCTACTCTCCCTAACTCCAACACATTTAACAAGAACAAGGAGGAATAGGGGACAATGGTTGACTGGAGCCAGCTTTCAACAGAAGCTCCAATCCAGAAGGAGAGATAACGGCCAGAAAGAACCCAACAAAGATGAAGGAGGGGAGCCAAGCTGAGAGAAGAGATAGATAACTGCACATCCTCCCTGCCAAGGCAAGCTTCAACTCCAAGAAAACAGATTTCAGGTACAGATCTCCTCCCCAAGAAGATGTGTGTCTGTCCCCTCCCCCAAAAGAGTTGCTTGCTTACTGTGGGATCTTTACTTGTGAGTGATGAACTGAGACTCTCCTCCCTCACCCAAGTGGAGAAATGTCCCACCCAACACCAGCATTAATAGAGTGATTAGGCAGGGGTTTAATTTGGGAGAGTCATTTCCCCAAATCTGTGGTCTGTTGGAGGGAACCAGACCTCACCCTATAGGGGTACCAGAGTTACAGAACAGCGGCAATAAAGGTGTGGTGGCTGAGGGAGAAATTCTTTTGCTGTCAGGACAAACTCAGGTTTAGAGTGCACTCAGGTGGAACTTTCTCCAGCCATCATTGAGCACCTGAGGCAAGCAGGCATCACCTTCCCCTGCTGGATGGTGGCAGAGAGTGGTAACCACGAGGAGGAGGCAGTGACCCTAATTTGGTTTTGGCAGGCACATAGTCCTGCCACATTTGCTTGTTGGACAGAACTGGGCCACAGAGACTGCCAGTAGAGCTACCAGAGACTGGGATTACCAGAGTCCAGTGGAGAAGGGTGAGCAAGGTGGTGAAAGAGCCATCAACTCCCTTGCTCCAAACCTTCTACTGGACAGGCCTTTCTGACTCCTCGGTGCACCAGAGGTGCTCAAGCCACCTTTGAGCTACCAGTAGACTCCTCTAATATTTAGTTGCTGGAGAACTTTTGAACTCTCCAGCTAGAGAGTGGGTGCTGCTTGGGACAATTGGTTTGGAACTCTTGAACTGGACAAATCACCCGAGGACCCTCAAAGGTGATACCCTGGTTTTGTTGTAGTGGGAAGGTTTGATTTTCCTCTTTCAGACATTACCTGTGGGGGACAGGATGCCCTAGTGACTTGTATTT
>CAUYRH010014003.1:0-12321 GCA_963574655.1 Perodicticus potto
CACCCACAGCCGCCAACAGGATCAGACCGAAAGAACAGACGCAACCACTTGCCCAGTCTCTGCCGCTTTTGCCTTCCTCAGGGTGTCCAGAAGCCTCACGCTGTCTCCCTGTGTCCCCAAGGGGAAGTTCCTGGGTAGATCCCACTTGCCAGAGATGCCTGAAGTCCTCTCTCCCCAGTCTCACCGTGCCCAGCCGCAAGGAAGCTGTTACTCGGCTGCCATCTTGCTCCCGGGAAAGTTTAATATAAAGATTAAGCTGTAATAAAAAAGTAACTATAAGATGTAAAGAGGACTATAGGGCTAAAGGAAACTACCTAAGGAAAGACAAGCTTTGGACGAATCCTTTCCCAAGCTGGGGTTCAGACCTCTTTGGAGATCTGGTTGAGGCCCACTGGTGACCTGACCACTTGTCTGTAGTCACTGCACAGGCAAGAACAACCTTCTGGGGCACAGCTGAGTTGCACCTGGGGGAGGTGGGTGGGCATACAGGTGCTCAGTGGGAGTCAGGACATCAATGGGGGAGGAAAGCCTGGAGCGCCCACTGTCCACATTGGAGGGTGACAGCTCCAAGGGTGATCACCAAGCTGGGCAGAGGCTTCAAGGTCACTGAGGGACTGTATGTCCTGCATGTGTGCCTGGGACAGAGCATCACCAGATGTCCTCCTACCCACACTACTTGCTGAAGGTACAGGGCTAGAGCCAGCCGCAAAAGCTGCTTCCCCCCACCCCAGTGGCCTTCCAGTGCCCTCTACCAAAAAGGTTTTGGGTTTTTTTTTCTTTTTGAGACAGAATCTCACTATGTTGTCCTGGGTAGAGTGCTGTGACATCACAGCTCACAGCAACCTCAAACTCTTGGACCTAAGCAATTCTTTTGCCTCGGCCTCCCAAGTAGCTGGGACTACAGGCACCTGCCACAACGCCCAGCTATTTTTTGGGGGTGGGGGGGTGGGCGGGATGTAGTTGTCATTGTTGTTTGGCAGACCCAGGCTGGGTTCGAACCCGCCAGCTCTGGTGTACGTGGTTGGCACCCTAGCTGCTGAGCTACAGGAGCCGAGCCTCTACCAAAAAGGTTTATTTTTTGTTTTGTTTTGTTTTTCCAAAAAGGTTTAAATCATGCTCACAGTAAGGAGATATATTTAAAGAGTTTTGCCCATTATCGCAGAACAGGTATCAAAAAGTGAATTTAACATGATTAACATAACCATCACCTCACTTACTTATTTGTTGAGGTGAGACATTTATACTCTCCTCTTAATAGTTTTGAGCCACGAGACTTTTTTTTTTGCACTTTTTGGCCAGGCTGGGTTTGAACCCGCCACCTCCAGCATATGGGGGCAGCACCTACTCCTTTGAGCCACAGGTGCCACCCTACTCTTAATAGTTTTGAAATGTACCATCAATGTAAGCATTCCACATTGTATATCAAATTAGCACATTGTATACCATAAATGTACAGTTAAGATTTAATTTTTTTAAAAAGTGAATTTAGAGCTCAGAGGCAAGAAAGTGATCATTGGCATGCCAAGTACCTAAGTTTTGCATACAGAGAAATAGAGGTTTAAACAACCACTGGAAGGCTAGAGGGTCAAAAGTAACAGAACCTTCCACTATCCTTCAGTCTGTGGCACGGAAAGGGGGTGATCTCAAGGGCTTGCCCTGCAGCTACTGCTCCTGCTCAGAGCCATTGCCGGAGACTGTTAGGAAACACTCAGAAGCTGCCTGCACATCTGCCTGCTACACCTCAGGAAAGTTATGCTCTCTCCCTTTCTCCTGCATTCCAAATCTCCCTTCAGGGCCTCTCATTTGGGGGTTCAGCTGAAGCCCCTCTTGGCAGAGGAATTTAGAAAATGCAGCTCATGGCTTCTTCTCTGTGTTGCAGAGGTTACCTCAGAAGGGGCAAGCAGAGACAACACACAGTCCCTTAGAGAGACCGAAGGGAGTGTGGGGTCTTGGGTCGTTGGCCCTTGGGCAGATTTCCCAGCAGCAGCTGACTGAGCATTTGACCACAGGGCAGCCCAGCCTCTCCTTTGCTCCCTACTCCATTCTCAGCTCCATGATTTTTGTTTGTTTGATTTTAGTGGCGGTAACCTTGGAGATTTCCTTTACTTCTTGCATACCCAGCGATGCATTAAAAGCACTCCCCCAATCTAGTTGTTTTATAATTCAACTAGAATTCTAATTCAACTATAATTCAACTAGATTCTAATTCAATTACACTGCCCAAAGCAGAAAGATCTAGCTACTTTTTAAAAGAATGATTACAGGGGCAGCGCCTGTGGCTCTGTGGGTAGAGCGCCGGCCCCATATACCCAGGGTGACGAGTTCAAACTGGCCTCGGCCAGCTAAAACAGCAGTGGCAACCGCAACAAAAATAGCCGGGCATTGCAGCAGGCGCCTGTAGTCCCAGCAACTCGGGAGGCTGAGGCAAGAGAATTGCCCTAGCCCAAGAGCTGGAAGTTGCTGTGAGCTATAATGCCACGGCACTCTACCAAGGGTGACAAAGTGAGACTCTGTCTCCAAAAAAAAAAAAAGAATGATTACAACAGGAAATATTCCTGTAAAGTCAGTGTAATAATTTTTATCCCACTGCTCACAACAGAAAAAAATGAA
Source organism: Perodicticus potto (assembly GCA_963574655.1). Classification (NCBI taxonomy): domain Eukaryota; kingdom Metazoa; phylum Chordata; class Mammalia; order Primates; family Lorisidae; genus Perodicticus; species Perodicticus potto. The sequence goes on from CAUYRH010014003.1 coordinate 2,611, forward strand.
GACATAAATGATTCAAGCTTGTGACTATATCACAGAGGCCTTTGAGTATCTGATGAAAGCTAGTGGTTCCAGAAAATATATATATATTCTCAAAACATGTTGCATATAATTTTAGGTAGTTCAGAGATCCTTGATGTCCATCTATGGACCCTGTTCGTGGAGAATAAGCACCGAATCAAAAAGAAGTAAGAAGTCACATATAAAACTTCAGTCCAGGGCAGCACCTGTGGCTCAGCAAGTAGGGCGCTGGCCCCATATACCGAGGGTGGTGGGTTCAAAACCAGCCCCAGCTGACCTGCACAACAAAAAAAATAGCCAGGCGTTGTGGCGGGCACCTGTAGTCCCAGCTACTCGGGAGGCTGAGGCAAGAGAATCGCCTAAGCCCAAGGAGGTTGCTGTGAGCTGTGTGACACCACTGCACTCTATCAAGGGCCATAGAGTAAAACTCTTTAAATACAAAAAAAAAAAAAAAAAAAAAAACCTCAGTCTAGCAATTATTTCTCTTTAGACCAAGACCACCAGAGTTTTTCTCTCAATGCTTTTCTGAACATACATAAAAGCTTTTCTAATTAAATGTTCCCTGCTCACTGTTGTTAGCATATTGGTTTTAAATTATATTAAAGACATAGTAAAGTTTGTCATGTTGTATGACATGCAAAAAATTGCAGAATTGGGCCCCTTGTATAATTAATACCTTTATGTATGTCTCATAAACACTGAGCATGGTTTTACTAACAAATTATTATAAGGGTTTCTATTTGTAGTAACTTTGCTTATGTGAGCTTTTCATCACGATGTCACTGCCTTAATCAGAAACAAACTCCTAACTGAAGCAATGTTCTTTTGGAGAGAGCACAGTTTTATGCAGTATTCAGTGTTTTCAACTGTTTTCAGGCCAAAAGACTGGATTGCCTTGTTTCATGCATGTTAACTTGGTTCCCCAGGGAAGGAAAAGCAGAGCAGAAAGACTGAGGGATCCACTCTGGCTTCTGCTGGGTTACCTTGAACAACTTAGTTCACATCTCCAAGTTTCTGTTTAAATCATCTGTCAATACTCACTGAGTGGTCAAGTTAGCACCGTCAGGTTGCAAGAAACACTGGCTCTGTGTGTGCCTCATCCTGGTGTAGCTTGTGCTTACCAAGTAACTGAGAACTGCCGCTGGTGAATGGCCTAGCTGGGGTAAGGGATCCAGCTTTGTCTGCTGGGTCCATTTAGAATATGATTTGCCCATTGTTTGATGGGGGATCCTATAGCCAAACAAATGAATAGTTAATTTAAAGTCAGACAACTAGGGCTTTTTGCTTTGGGTGGAAACATAATTCCCAGACGATCCATACATTATGTATGGAGTGCCTTCACCTGATTCTGCTCCTGGCACTCAGGCCAGGGCTCAGCACAGGAAGATCATGGAAGGGCAAGGGAGCATGAGAGATACGGTGGGGGCAGATGACCTGGTGTAAAGTTTCCCTCAAACACTGCAGGGATGAGGAACCCCAGGATATAGGAGTTAAATGCCCAACTTGATTTGCCATCAGAAGGATGTAGACATAAGTTACCTGCTGCTCTAAGCCCAGAAAGTAATCTTGACTGCTACTACCAGGCAGAGTATCTTAAGTTTTTAAGATTAAGATCCCTTGACATGATATATACATGTAGCTACTTTGGAAAACAGTCTGCAGTATCTTACAAAGATAAACATACACCTAACCCTATGATTCAACAATCCCACTTCTAGGTATTTACCCAGGAGAAATGAAACATCTGTCCACACAAACACTTGTACATGATATATTCCCAGCAGCTTTATCATAATAGCCTCAAATTGGAAACAATCCAAAAGTCCTTCAAGTGGTTCATGGATTAACCAACTGTGGTACATGCAAACAACAAAATTTGACTCAGTAAACAACTGAATTTAGATCTTAATACATATGACAACATGAATGAATCTCAAAAATATCATGCATCCAGACAGATAAAGCTCATGATTTCATACATCTGAAATGTAAGACTATAATGACAGAAAGATTTGTGGTTGCCTTTTTATTTTTCTGACGACCTCTCATTCCACCAAGCCACTAGAAGAGAACCCATAGTGTGTTGGGGCTGGCTCCCAACAGCCAGGAGCTGAGGGAGATAGAGGGGACCTACTGCAGAGGGCACAGGGGATATTTTGAGGCATTGAAACTATTCTGTATCATGACTGTGGTGGTTCCATGAGAATATACATTTATCAAGACTCATTGAATTATACTTAAAGAATTTCATTGTGTGTAAATTATACCTTAATAAAGCTTAATTTTAGTTTTTTTTGTTTGTTTGTTTGTTTGTTTGTTTTTTTGAGACAGAGCCTCAAGCTGTCACCCTGGATAGTGTCATGGCATCACAGTTCACAGCAACCTCCAATTCCTGGGCTCAAGCGAGTCTCCTGCCTCTGCCTCCCAAGTAGCTGGGACTACAGGCGCCCGCCACAACGCCCTGCCATTTTTTGGTTGCAGCTGACATTTTTGTTTGGTGGGCCGGGGCCGGATTCGAACCCGCCAGCTCAGGTGTATGTGGCTGGCACCTTAGCCCGTTGAGCCACAGGCACTGAGCCAATAAAGCTTAATTTTAAAAATGTGACGTGGCCAAGTGCAGTCGCTCACACCTGTAATCCTATCACTGGGAGGCTGAGGCAGGAGGGTTGCTTTAGGCTAGGAGTTTGAGACCCAGCCTAAGCAAGAGTGAGACCCTGTCCCTATGAAAACTAGAAAAATTAGCAAAGAGTGGTGGCAGCTACTAGAAAGCTGAGACAGGCAGATTACTGTAGCCTAGGAATTTGAGGCTTCTGTGAACTGATGATCCCCCTGCATGCTAGCCGGGGCGACAGAGAGTGACCCTGTTTAAAAAACAAAAATGATATAATGAAGTTATTGTGTTTATTTCTCAAATTAGAGAAGTTTACTTGAGTTTATTCTTAGAATCATTTTCTAGGCAAGCCAGTGGGCCTCAGAAGAATTCAAGGATCTGCTTCTGAGGCCATGGTAGAAAAGGGTGATAATGAGGTTTCTTTTTCTTCTTTTTTGAGATGAAATCTCACTCCATTATCTAGGTTAGAGTGCCCACTCTGGCATCACAGCTCACAGCAACCTCAAACTCCCGGGCTCAAGTGATCCTCTTGCCTCAGCCTCCCAAGTAGCTGGGACTACAGGCGCCCACCACAATGCCCATCTAGTTTTTCTTATTTTACTAGTAGTGACAGGTTCTCACTCTTGCTTAGCTTGGTCTAGAACTCCTGAGCTCAAGCAACCCACCTGCCTCAGCCTCCCAGAGTGCTAGCATTACAGGTGTGAGTCACTAGGCCCAGTCTGTGAAGTTTCTAAATCCAGACCTGGAGGTGTCGTTTTCTGCTTCCATAGAACCAAAACCCACAAAGGAATTCAGGGCCACCTCTATGATGTGGGAAGGGATGCTGAGCCACTAGGTAAACATGGAGAGGACTCAGGAAGTTCTCCTCCATGTTGGTGCTGAACATCCTTTGAATTAAACATTGTTTCCCCAGAACTTCCCACATATCTTGCCATCAGGATGATGGCTATGAGTTGACAGGCTTCCACTGCCACCTTTGAGCCTCCCAGCAACCTCAGATGCTGTGATCATGCTCATTTTATAAGAAACCAAGACTCAGAGGACCTGGCTGACCTTCCCAGGATGACACAGCCTTGAATCAACCTGGATGAGACCAGAGTCTATTGTTTCCCTCTCCAAAGGCCATGTTCCCTCCAGTAGACAGGGCCAATTGCAAAGTCAAGGCTCTGGGCAGCGTGGCTGTCCTCTCAGAGAACAGCTTCCCAAGTTTCAGAGGGTGAGACCAGGAAGATGCCTTCAGGAAGAGTCAAAATTTTCTTTCTTTTTTTTTGTTTTGTAGAGACAGAGTCTCACTTTATTGCCTTTGGTAGAGTGCTGTGACATCACAGCTCACAGCAACCTCCAACTCCTGGGCTTAGGCGATTCTCTTGTCTCAGCCTCCTGAGTAGCTGGGGTTATAGGTGCCCGCCACAACGCCCGGCTATTTTTTGTTGCAGTTTGGCCAGAGCCGGGTTCGAACCCGCCAACCTCGGTTTACGGGGCTGGTGCCCTACCCACTGAGCCACAGGCGCTTCCTGAGTCAAAATTTTTTTTTTCCCTTTTATATATATATTATTAAATCACAGCTGCGTACATTAGTGCAATCAAGGGGTACAATGTGCTGGTTTCATATACAATCTGAAATGTTTTCATCAAACTGTGTAACATAGCCTTCATGGCATTTTCTTTTTTTTTTTTCCCCCCCCAGTGGTAAGACAGAATTTATTTACAGAAAAGAATACAGGAAACACTAAAACTCCTGGTAGAGAGAGAGAACTCAAGTGGGGAGAGAAAAGCTCTCTCTGTTGCTCTCCCGGTCTTTCCCCGTCTTCCCCTTTAGGCTTTTAGTCTCGGGGTATATATAGGTGTATGGGTTCCTTGGCCAGGAAACGAATGATCACAGTCCCTTCCGCCGGGGGGCAAGGTAAATGAATGTATCAATGAAGGAACAGGCCGGGACAAAGTGAATGAATGTATCAATGAACGAACACAGTCCCTTCCTCTGGGGCACTGAGTCAAAATTTTCTAAAGACTAATAGCTCTGGGCCTCCTAGAACACTCCAACAGATGATTAAATTCCAAAATCTGACTACATGGAGTTCAGGATTGACAATTATTCTTTTTTTTAAAGTATAATTTAATCTTTTTTTAGGGTTGACAATTCTTTTTTCTTAATTTCAGGTTAATGTGAGGGTACAAACAACTAGGTTACATTTACATTTGTTAGGTAAAGCCCTGGTTGTACTTGTGTCTGGCACCCAGGTGTGCCATAGACTCTTACTTGTGCCCATTAGGTGGGAGCACACAGATCCCCCTCCATCTTCCCCCCCTCTTGTTCTCCCAGGGTTGACAATTCTTAAACAGTTTTCAAAAGAGTTGTAGAACCCCCCCACCCCCAGCAGCCTCCCTGGTCGTCTGCTCAGGTAGTCCGTGTGGTGTTTTCTGGATAATGCAGGCACCATGGGCAGGTCGCCCAGGCTCTCCATGGACAGGCCAGTGAAGCAGGGGCCAAGTTTATTCCCATCTCTTAGGGCTGCTGTGAGGGTTCAGTGAGAGAACATATGGGAAGCACTGAGACCAGGGATTAGTACATAGTAATGTGCAAGAGATGGTAACTGTTAAAAGTGAAAGAAATGAAAAGGTAAAAGGGAAGATACTAGGACAGTGGCAGACCCTCTCGGCGTCTCCCAGCTGTCAGCAGCAGAAGGGGGGTGAAGGGGCTGGCTGTGGGGCAGTGGGCTTCTGGCAGGGTCTGAATTCACACATGTACAAGGGAGCGATCCCTTATAACATGGTTTTATGTTAAGAAATCACAACCTCCTACCTCAGGGTTTTTGTTCAACTATGCAAGCCCAGGATAGGGAACGGTCCCCTTCTCCAGCCCTTGGCTGCCTGGTTAGAGAGGGAGCATTTGTATTTGTATACCACCTGATGCAGGTAGGCTCAAGCTGGGCCAATCTGAATCCCTTCATGGGAACTTAGAATTTGGCCCAAAGAGTCCAGGTTCATGATGGAAGAGAAACAAACTTGGGAGCTGCTGCATGAGGCCGTGTGTTGCATGTTTCCTAGAAAGTAGGGAAAACCAGTCTGCAGCGAAAGAGGAGGATGACACAGGAACAGCACTGGTGGAGGTAACTTCCTGGGCTTCCTAAGTCCAGGCTCTTGTCAGTTCCCAAGGCCTAGCTGCATCCTTATGCATAGGTCTCTAAGATGCCCCAGTATCCTTCTAATATAAAACCTCTTTTGTCATCAACCTGTCCCCAGTAGTTTTGAGAAGTCACAATCACAAGAATCTTAATTAAAGTCATTTGGGGCAAATTATCTTCTTCTCTTTCCCCACTGTGTGACTTCTAGTCCTGCCCAGCTTCTTTAAGGGTGACTTCGGCCTGAAGGACAAGGATCTACAGACAACACCAGTTGACAAAGACAGTCCCCGTGTACAGACCTCTAAGCATGTCCAGTCTCCCACACATATAGGTCCCTGGTCAGGCCCTTCTTCTCTGCCTTTTTCCAGAATAACTGGCTCTTCCCTGTCCCACTATCTGTCTCCTTCCTCTACCTGCCTTCTTGGGTTCGAGCCTGAGTCCAGGGGTTTGTATGTCATGACTTCCAAGTGGCAGCTGCAGCTGAACAGGGGCCTTCAAAGCTTTCTGGTGGCAGGTGGCAGGCCAGTGTGGGAAGATGTTTTGGGGAAGGAAGATTTTTCAAAAGCTCTTAAATTGACAGGATAGAAAGGGTACTAGGTTAGGAGTGGAGACTGGATTCTAGCCTGGCTTTGCTTCAAACTCACTGTGACTTTAGACTCCAGTTTCTTCAGCTGCAAAATGATGGAACTGAACAAGATCAAAGGCTTTTTAGGGAGCCCTGTGGAGATGCCTTGGCCATGGCCCTAGAAACGTAGTGGCAGAGGAGACAGCACCCAGGTCATGTTTGTCTTCCTTTCGAGTAGCCAAACTTTGATGTGTCTTATACACATCCTTATAAGACTCTTGACTTAGCCCAGGTTCTCTAAGAAGTAGAGTTGAGGCAGCAACGTATGTCCTAACACTACCTGGGGGACTGCAAGAGCTGGGATGGCTGGGAAGGCAAGTGAGGACAGAAGGCAGTGAGACAGAGGAGAGAGAGCATACATGGCAGTACACTGCCCAGATGGCCACCACTTGACCTCAACTGGGGACTAGGCCTTCTGGGACCTTCTTCAAAGAAGCTGTGTGGACTTCGGAAGCTTAAGCCAGTCCATCCAGAAAGAAGAGAAGAGTTTATTTGCCAACTCCTGTCTCTTGTGGTTCAAAAGTTCACCCCATGGGGTGGCACCTATGGCTCAAAGGAGTAGGGTACCGGCCCCATATGCTGGAGGTTGGAGGTTCAAACCCAGCCCTGGCCAAAAACTGCAAAAAAAAAAAAAAAAAAAGTTCACCCCATGGAGAGTCCAATGCTCCTGCACTTCTGAGGCCAAACTCAAGAAGTGGGGGTATTATTTGTCACAGCAGCTGGGATAAAACAAGTGGCAAGGACCTAGAAGACAGGTGTGGCTGAGAGAATCTTAGGTGATACACTTGAAAGCATCTGAAAGCATCTGATACATCAGCTTAATGCCCGTAGCACACTGGTTACGGTGCCAGCTACATACACCGAGGCTGGCAGGTTCGAGCCCAGCCCGGGCCTGCTAAACAACAATGACAACTGCAACAAAAAAATAACTGGGCATTGTGCCTGTAGCCCCAGCTACTTGAGAGGCTAAGGCAAAAGAATCGCTTAAGCCCAGGAGTTTGAGGTTGCTGTGAGCTGTGACGCCACGGCACTCTACCAAGGGTGACATAGTGCGACTATGTCTCAAAAAAAAAATAAAATAAAATAAAAAAGAAAGCATCTGATACATCTATAATTGAAAAGGTGTGAGAACCTCTACTAAAATAAAAGTCAAACGCACTGAGCTGGCTAATCCCAAAGGACTTTCTCAGCTGAGAGATTCATTGATGCTGGTCTCTGAAACTGCAGCTCAGAGAGCCAAGACCATTTGCCTTTCTGGTGTACAGGGACTGTCTTCAGAGAAGTGCAACAAGACCCTAAAAATTGTACCCCTCAGTGCCCAAGAGTTGGCACCAACTTTACCCTTTACATTCAAATTTCCATGAAATTTAAGATCTAAAGAAGGCTCAGCACCTGTGGCTCAATGGGTTAAGGCGCCAGCCACATACACGTGACCTGGCGGGTTCGAATCCAGCCTGGGCCCGCCAAACAACAATGACGGCTGCAACCAAAAAATGACCGGGCGTTGTGTTGGGCGCCCATAGTCCCAGCTACTTGGGAGGCAGAGGCAGGAGACTCACTTGAGCCCAGGAATTGGAGGTTGCTGTGAGCTGTAATGCCATGGCACTCTATTCAGGGTGACAGCTTGACACTCTGTCTCAAAAAAAAAAAAAAAGACCTAAAGAATATGATGTTTTTAAAGTGTCCTGGTGGGGTGGGAAAGAGAGGGTCAGATATTGCCATAAGCCTGAGGAAATTCTTATCTTGTTCATTCAGGAAGGCCTGGTCCCCTGCCAGCTCGGACTCCCCTCCACTCAGACAGAGGGCAGCTGCTGGCTACAGGCAGAAGGCAGATTTGTTGGTATTTAAGGGATTAGAGGATTAAACGGGCCAGCAAGGCTTCCGCTACACAGCCTCATCCTCTGAAGCCCACCACGTACTAAATCAATGATTACATTATGGGCATTTCATGCCCCTCCCTCCAGAGCCCAGCAGGTTTGCAAAGCCTGCAGAGGATGAGAGATTGGGGTCAGAGCAGGAAGGCTCACTCTTTCTTCTCTGGTGTCTACCTAGGTCAATCTATAGATCAAATTTATCAGAATTAAAAATAGGACCCAGCCTGACCATTGCCATTAGCTGACCTTAGGCACACTTCTTCAGGACTCTAGTTTCCTCTGCTGCAAAATAGGGACATCACCTGCTCTGCTTATGACATGGTGAGGATTGAATGAGAGAAAGCTATAAAGCAAACAGGGAGCTGGGGTGGGTATGAGGTGTGTCCTGAGGGCTCCTGGAGCCCAGAATGGGGCTGATGGAAAATGACCTCAGGAAAGAGAGTTCCAGACTCCCATTGCCAAGAAAGTACATACAGGTCCTGAAAAAATGAGAAATAAACTCATTAAAACTCTCCCAAGAAGGCCAAGGGCATGGTGGCTCACGCCTGTAATCCTGGCACTCGGAGAGGCCAAGGCGTGTGGACTGCTTGAGCTCAAGAGTTTCAGACCAGCCTGAGCAAGAGCAAGACCCTATCTCTACTAAAAATAGAAAAAACTAGAATAGCCAGGTGTGTTGGTGGGCCCTTGTAGTCCCAGCTACTTGAGAGACTGAAGCAAAAGGATTGCTTAAGTCCAGGAGTTTGAGGTTGCTGTGAGGTATGATACCACAGAACTTTACCTAGGGTGATAGAATGAGACTCTGTCTCAAAAAAAAAAAAAAAAAAAGAAAAAAGTCTCCCAAGAAAAAATACAAGAAAGAAAATAGAATGGAAATAGGCATAGCTCAAACCCTTCAAATCATGGAAGAAAGCATGAGGTCCAGAGAGAGACTACTGTGAGTAACTAGTGTACCAGTGCCAGGTCCTCAGCTAAGGTTTTGTTGTGTATTACTTCATTTAATCATCACAACCCCAACACGACTTCTTTTTGTTACAGATGAGTGAACTTAGGCTGAAAGGGGTTGAGCAACTTACTCATGTCACAGCAAGTCTGTAGTGGCACCAGGACTAAAGTCCAGGCAATCTGTCCTGCAGGTCGTTCTCAGGTTTGGTACTTTGTTCCAAAGGGATGCTGCCTCCTTAGGTTTGGGTTGTCCCCTGGGCTCCCAGGTCTTGCCTAACCTCAGACCCTGGGTCCCACAGCCTTATAGACCCACCTCAAGCTTAACGTCTCCAAGGTTGAAACTTCACTTACCCTAACGCTGCTCCCGCCCACTTCCCAGGGGCGCCTTCACCAGCCACCAAGATGCAGAATTCCTCTCACAGCCATGGTACCTCCCAACCTCTCACATGACTCTTGATGTCATCATCTCTCTCCTTCCCACTGTCACTGCTAGTAGTCCTGGCTCCTCTCTAGAAC
>CAUYRH010014004.1:0-19035 GCA_963574655.1 Perodicticus potto
TGAGTTTAATTAAGTCCCACTTGTTTATTTTTGTTGTTGTTGCAATTGCCATGGCAGTCTTCTTCATGAAGTCTTTCCCCAGGCCGATATCTTCCAGTGTTTTTCCTATGCTTTCTTTCAGGATTTTTATTGTGTCATGCCTTAAATTTAAGTCCTTGACCCAACTTGAATCAATTTTTGTGAGTGGAGAAAGGTGAGGGTCCAGTTTCAGTCTTTTACATGTGGATGTCCAGTTTTCCCAACACCATTTATTGAATAGGGAGTCCAGGAAATGAAACTAACAACTTACAAACACCTATTCTTCGATAAACCAATCAAGAACATAAATATTAATTCTTATAAAGGTAGACAATTCATAGGTAGAATTTAAACCTCTTAAGTCAATCTTTGATTAGTATCAGCCACACCAAATTCCTTGATGAGGTCCTTATATTCTCTCCAAGAATTCTAATTAGAATTAGAAGCCAATTAGAATTGCTACTCCTAATTAGAAGCTAATTAGAATTGCTACTCCCTTACAAGACAAGATACTACCATTAACCAGATCTACTAAAGGAACGATGCAATCATGAACAGTGGTTGCTTTGTGGGGAGGGAATAAAGCAGGATACTGATTTTTTGAAGAACACTAAGGTTTCCCTGGGTGGTAGTTCACCAGAGCTAGTCCTAAATATACCAGTGAAGAGGCAAGGTCCATGCTCAGTCAAGGTGGTCTCTCAGATTTGGGTGAGTGGTGAGGTGGGCCAGGCTCAGGGGAATTGGGGTCTCGTCATTGCAGTCATCTATTGGGATGAGTTGTATCCATTATGGAAATGGCCAAGTCCAGTCATAAAGACAGAAGGGCTGGGTTGAGGCTGGAGGAAGGAGGCAAGAGCCCAGTGAGTATAAGATTCATGAGGGAGAAGTCTATTGAGGAGAGATCTGGGATGAGAGCAGCAGCTACTTCTCACGTTGCTTGTTTGTTTTTTTTCTGATGCTTAATGAGTTAGGATTTACTCAAATGCCCATTCATCTGGTCATTAATGTTGAAAATATTGAGGGGATCAAGAGAATGCTAGGACTAGGGATGCAGACACGAGCAAGGTGAAGTTTGACTTGCACGAAGATCCACAGGTAAACAGGTCTCATTAAACTATGGTGAGATAAGAACTAAAAAGAGGGAACAATTACTATGCAGGAGGGAAGGGGGTCCCCAAAGCTAGTCCTAAATATACCAGTGAAGAGGCAAAGTGTGTGCTCTCCCACTCTCATCCTGCACTCAACCCTTAGTAGGTGTTAGGCGCAGTGGCTCATGCTTGTAATGCTAGCACTCTGGGAGGCTGAAGCAGGTGGATTGTTTGAGCTCAGGAGTTTGAAACCAGCCTAAGCAAGAGCATGAGACCCTTCTAAAAGTACACAGGGGTTGTGGTGGGCACCTGTAATCTCCGCTACTTGGTAGGCTGAGGCAAGTGTATCACTTGAGCCCAAGAGATTGAGGTTGCTATGAGCTATGATGCCATGGCACTCTACTGAGGGCGACAACATGAGACTTTGTCTCAAAAGAACAAAAACAACAAACAAAAACCATCAGTAAGGTTGGCGAAGGAGCCCTGTACGTTTCTGAAAGGAAATCCCTCCTTTGCCCACAACAGTTCCAGTCTTCCCACCATGACTGCATAAGAGACCATCCAGACCAAATGTGTGATACCCTACATTCTTCAAGTCTCCCAAGACTTCAGGATCTTCTGGCATCACCCTTACTCCCATACCCACTGTCTCTGTGCATCTCCTGCTCTGATCTAGTGTCAGACTCCTTTCTGACTTCTCTAGTACTCAAGATCAGTCACTAGCCAAGACTGTATCTCAAACTCTACTTTGAATGCTCCCTGCAACTTTTTGCTTTATGAATGCTTCACAATATATAGCTCTTCTGATGATACCCATACCCCTTGTATCACAGAGCTGGAGCTACAGGGGGTGGCCTTTTTTTCCCCCATTGCCATTTTTCATCCATTGCTTCTTCCTAAAAATACTACCTACTAGCCTTCCTTGTTGTAGTCATTTATCGATATCCACATTACTCCCCTCTGTTTCTAGAACATATTAGCTCCTTGTTGCAACTCTTTCCAATACTGTTTCCACCATAATTTTCTGTAATTTTACTATTCATGTATGTGATCCTTCTAATACCCTGGCTTCTTAGTTCTTTGAGCTCCTTTCCTGCAGTGACCTTTCCTCCAACATACCTCAGCCATTCACCCTTCTTAACCAGGATTCGTCACTCTAAACACACTATTTTCCATGTAGCAAGAAGGCAGGCAGCTGAACCCAGCTGGAGGAAAATACACAGCTAAGCTCATGCTTTTACTGAAAATTCATTACCATTAATGTCAAGTGGGTGCTTAGTGCTACCTGGCAATTCTGCTGTTTCCCAAGTCCAAACATCCTCTGTTCCCTTAAAACCTCCCAAACCTCCTGCTTCCCTATTTAATCTTAGCTGAAGAACTTGCTTCCTGTTTCACTGAGAAAATGGAGGCCATAAGATGAGAACGTCACAGGCTCCTTCCACCATATTTTCCAATCTACCTATAGTTGAATCCAGATAGTTTGTCTTTCCTCCTGCAACAATGTCTGCTTAGTCCATGCCCCTATCTAAGGCCAATATTCCACTGAGCTCTGGGTTCCATCTTCTCTCACCTACCCAAGGATATTGCTGTAGCAATTGTCACCTCTCTTGTGCATCACCAGTTACTCTCTCATCATCAGGCATGTTAAAATATATCTTATCTTAAATTAAGAAAATAAAAAGAAGGCTTCATTAAATCCACATGACCCTTCATCCTCCATCTTAACCCTCTGCTCCTCTTTCAACTCACTGTTTCTATTTTGCCTCTTGAATTCATGCCAAGCAGGTTTTTTTCCCCCACCATCTCATTGACTCTTTTGAAGATCATCAATGTTTCTACTTTGCCAAATCCAGTGGTCAATTCTCAGTTCTTGTCTTCCTGAATCTATGACCATTTGAAACAATCACTCTTCCTTTAGGGAGTCCTTCCTTAGCTTGGCTTCTAGAACATCACCCCTTCCTGGGTCGCTTCCTTCCCCATTGGCTATTCTTCTTGGTCTTCTCTACTGGTTCCTGGTCTGAACTCTGATCTTTCAATACTGGAGGACCCTAAAAATCATCCTGAGACTGAAATCCCCTGTCTTACTTGCTGCCTTGATCTAGTCTTGTCTCTTGGCATTATATACAATGCCAATGCTGATGAGTCCCAAAGACACAGGTTGCCAAAAAAAAATGTATATAAATTTTAAGAAAGGAAAAACCTATTAAAATTGTAACACTCAATATATACCAATAAAAAAGGTGAACACAAGTCACACTTAGCACCTCTTGTAATTGTGGACGTCAAACATGACTTAAGTATTACAAATTCAATACAATTTTTTTCCGTGTATACATTTTTTGGTACCCTCTATAAATACTCCATCAGGACCTCTTTCTTGAACCCCAGAGTTGTATATCCAACTGCCTATTTAACAATTCCAATCAGTTGCCTGTCATGTCAGATATAAACTATTCCACTGAACTATTGATTCTCACCCCCACAACCCCTCCTTCTACACTTTCCCTGAATTTGGTAAATGAAAACTATGTTCATCCAGTTCCTTAGACCAAACACCTTGAGCTTGTCTTGCCTCCTCTTTCCAGGGTGTGCTGGTAAACGCGTAACAGCAGGCTGTCAGCTCTAAAGGGTAAGTAAGAGGTAGGGGAAGGTTGGACTTCCTTGTGTAAATACTCCCAATATTCTCCGTTTCTAGCTAGAAGAATAGGGCCTCTACGGGATCCTTAGGAATAGCACAATCAATTAAATCTCAATTTTGCATTCTGCTTATTCAGGCATTCTGTGTTGTTCCAGCTTTGGGAGAATTAGTGTAAGATGTGGGAATACATTCCTTCTTTCTTTATAGAAAATAAAACAGCAGCTTCCCACCATGCCAAGCCTGATTGCTAAAGAGATATTCATGAGAAGCAGGAGAGTAATGGTAGCCTGCTACATACCAGGGACACTGTCCTGTGACATTCCCATCACAATCTGATCCCCCAAATAATGGCTAATTGCAAATATTTGATAAGTTCTTAAAAGTTTTTTTCCAAACCTCCAAACCCTAGGGGAAGCTAGAGTGTTCCCAGGCCAGACTAAAACCTTTTAACCTTAAGTCCCTTAAACATAAATATGTTGCCAAGATGCCGAGTGGATATTTAAATCATCGACTTCCTGTTTTAGTGCTATCTCTCTGTTTTGGAGAAGGACCAAAAATGTTTCATTCCTTTTGGCCCTGCTTTCTTCATTTAAAAAGGATTTATACTTCAGGGGTTTTGACTCCAGGAAAAAAAATAGCACATATTTTGGATGTCAAATTCTTAATGTTTTGACCCTTTCAAACAAAAACGCACTACTCTGTAGCCAGTGGAGTGAGAGAATCAGATCAGACACAGAACATGTTCAAAGGGGCTTCCAACTAACAAGAGGGAAAATTGGCCCACCAACAATAACTTGTTTAGAAAACATTAAAAATAGCCCATCGAAGAAGGAGATTTTTGCTAGCCCACTTGTAAATAGTTTTGCTTAAATGTAATTTAAGATCATCTATCTAAGTATTCCCATTGTGCCAGACTATCAGTCACCTAAACTTCACGTGTGATGAAAACACACCCAACACTAGTTTCATGAGACTTTCATTACAGTGGATAGGACTAAGTAGAAGATGCTAAATGATGGATTTTGGACAGAGAAAGTTTTTTAAGTTTCTCAACCAAGTTGAGGGTTAGTGAGCGGGGATAATTTCAGAGTATCCTGAATAGCTTTTTAAAACAGTGCACCACTGTCACCCTGTGTGGTTTTGAAAAATTTGAAAAAAAGCAGATTCTGACTGTATTCTGTACTCCCCTCCCCAGTTACAAGTCCCAAGGGAGATAGGATAACATTAGAAATGTTAACATGATGTCAGTGAATGCTGCTTTTGTCAGTTAACGGAATTTAATTCATTTCAGCATTTGTTAAGTCTCTACTTTGTATTTGATGTGCTCGGCACTGGAATTGAGGGTAAAGTATACAAAGATTAATAAAAATTATTACTACCTTCTAGTGAAACTCAATTGGCTCGTGCCTATAATCCTATCACTTTGGGAGGCCGAGGCAGGTGGATCACCTGAACTCAGGAGTTCAAGACCAGCCTGAGCAAGAGTGAGACCCCATCACTACTAAAAACAGAAAAACTAGTTGGGCGTTGTGGCAGGTGCTTGTAGTCCCCGCTTATTGGAAGGCTGAGGCAAGAGGATCTCTTGAGCCTAAGAGATGAGGTTGCTGTGAACTATGACACCATGGCACTCTACCCAGGGGGTCAGAGTGTGACTCTGTCTCAATGAAAGAGAGAGGGAGGGAAGGAAGGAAGGAAGGAAGACTGGCAGGCGGGCAGGCAACTGATTGGTGTCAGAATACATGGAGGTTTATGCTGTGAGAAACATTGCTTCTGACTGGAGCAATAAAAGGAGGTGGTGATATACGAGTTGAACCTTGAATTATGAATTGACTTTTAATCAGTAGAGAGTGAATGGAAAGGCATCCAAGACCAACCAAGCAGTCTTCATAGCTGACAGCACATGTTGATTGACTTGGGCTTGGGAAAATCTGTAGGCGACTTGGGTGGTTAGTCATTCCTCCATGGCTCAGCAGTTGCCAAGAGGCTTGCCCACACACACCTCACTGCTGCACTGTCAGCTAAAAGGGAGGCATTCTCAGACCAAGAATGCAGAGGCTGAGAACAGAACGAGGGCCCGAGCAGACCTCATGAGTAAACTTTGGGTTTCAAGAAACTGCTGCCATTTCAAAAATTGATGCACATTTGCATGGGTGCAAAAAAGAGCAGCTCTTTATCTGTCACTGGGGAGACTAATGAAGTCAATGGTTTGATCCTTTTTCTCACTGGACAATTCAATGGTGATTGTGGTTATCACCCTAAAGAGCCATCTCAGAAGACGCACTGTTGTCCGGAGGTGCTGGATAAGAGATTGGCTACTGGAAGAATAGAATGAATATATCCTATTAATAGTGAAGCTTATATTACATATTTTTGAAAATAAATTACAGTATAATTATACCTAAGTGGAGAAAGGGAAAACAGATCCCTTATTAGGCATAATCTGGCAGTTCAAAGGCAGGCCAGAAAGTGGGGAAATTTAGGAAACACGAATTAAGACAGCTAAGAGTAACCCATTGGAAGATCTGCTATCTCCAACCATTGATTCATTGCATAAGGGTAGGATTTAAGTCAATTTGCTGGAAATGCAAGATTAGGCCAATTGGGGTGATTAGACTGCAATTGGCAACTAGTCATAATATGTTCACTTTTAGTAAGCATTTATGATCCTTAAGTTTATTCTACCTCTGAGAACAATATTAATCAATTTAAAGGCTTTTATAAAAATTCAATATCTACAAAGTATTTTGTGACCTTACTACTTCTATAAGCCATCCAAGATTCCTTTTAAAAGTTTATAATCTTTCCTTCTCTAAATATTGTCAAAAAATGGGGGGGGGGGGAAATCCTTAAACTCAATGGTGTTCTTGTAGAATTTGGCTCCCAAGTCCCATTCCTGTCGGTATAGTTTAATTTTTTTCTAGCAATGAAAATATGTTCTCATCACCTGTGCAATACAAAGTCAAATGTTGGCTCATAGCCCTATGTGATTGTGAGTAAGCTGTTAAGGCATTAATATTTTAGTGGCTCCAAACTTGATCGGAGGGAATTTTAACCTTATTTTCTTTGTTTACCAATGTGACTACCCAAAACCTCTCTTTTCATGTTGGGAAATGACAAATGACAGACATGATTAAGACTGAGAGTCAAAATATAGACAATTACACCTTGTTGAATATGTATTTTGTTCTAGATGGAGTTCTTCTGCAATAGACATGAGCTGAAAGTAATATATATTCACTTGGTAAAAAGTCTATGGCTACACCAGAAGAGGACTAATATTTATTGAGGCTCCATGGGCACTGTGTTAAATTGTTTATATTATTTCATTTAGTTCTTATAATTCCCACTATAATTTTTGTTTTTGCAGATGAGGAAATGGGAGCTTGAAAGGGTTGAATATTTTATCCAGGTCCTTACTGCTCATATAGACCCTACACCTTGTATTTAACCCAATAACCCAAGTTTTGTGTGTGTGTGTTAATTCTGAAATATCAGCTGCAGCTGCCCAAAACATTGCATTGAAAATAATTTTAAAGCCATGTGTAAGAATGCTATGATCAATTAGCAAGAGCCCATGAGCAAGATTGGTGATACATAGACTATTTGTGTCCCCCTTATTATACTAGGATGTCTCCCACAGACTTTATTGGTAATTTTAGCTTGAAATTAGGAAGCTAGAAGGAATATAAAATCCTCGTGGATTCTAGCCTTAATATTCTTTCTTTAGTAAACATAGATTTTCCATGAATAGCCTTCCCTTGTTGGTAGCATTTTCTTATGACTTGACTTTTATCCTGAAATATTCAACTGCTTTTTTTTAATCCCTTGGCAATGAGCCCCTCACCACCTATATTCTAAGAGTTAGCTCAGTGTTGTGATCAATGTCATATTATTGGAAATTTATTTTAAAATACTTTAGTGTAAACAGTATGTATAAATGAACTCCAATCTACATCTTAGGAACTATTACTGTCTGAAGGACCCTAGTCAGGAATACACACCACAGAAAGTGCCATAATTTTTAATGCCATTATTTAAATCCACACCTCAAAGTCTATAAATTGGCATCAAAGATAGAGAAATATTTTTCTACTAGGCTGCTGAGTAGATGTTTCATACATGTAATGGGATTACATGGAAAGATTTATACAGACATCTCCATCTTTGTGTGTACAGGGATTAAGAAATCTACAAACCCAGCATTCAGAGGAGTGCCACAGATCTGAGATCTTATTCAGGCCTATGCTTATTTAACGGAAGTTTCCAGTCTGGCTAAAATGTAAGCTGACTTCACCATCAGAATATGGCTAAGAGTAACCTATTGGAAGATCTGCTATTTTCCAATGTTTCCCAGGGAAGGAAGATTTTGTGCAAGATGCTTGTCAGAGGACTTAAAAGGATGAAGTCAAGACTTTGAGTATATAGAACAAGCTTTGTTTTTGTGCCCACTTAAACTAATGTTTGCATGTGTGGCAAAATCTCATCTCTGAGACTTGTTTCCACTGTAACATGTGGTATTGAAGTTATCTGGGAGGAAGCAGTACCTGCAGCTAAGAACTGAAGATTATCTATGTTCACCATAAAAATCCTGACAACTGTAAATAGGAAAATTAGCTTAGGTCATATTATAACAACCAGTTATTGTGGGAAATCTAATAGAGACCTCTTCTTCCTCTGCCCCTCTCCCATCACGACCCCCAATATTCCAGGGTTGCCCACTGGAATGAAAGACGGGACGTTAAGAGCCAGAATCCTACAAATCTAAACCTCGAGCCTCTAGTCTGGGGGCAATGGGGTGAAAGTGGGAACAGAGCTTAGTATCAGAGGAGATGAGATTTTAGTTTTAAAATAAACACTTATCATTGTTGAGTTTAGAAACTGGGCAGAGAGATAATCAAAAAGTCTCTGTAGTTAACAATAAAAGGAAGTTTGATATACAATAGAAGTACTGAAAGGAAAAAATATAAAATCACTTTGTCTTTATATGCCCAATGAATCCTGAGTTCTCAATGAACCAGCCACACTGTCTTGAGAATTCTGTATGACTGTGCTAATGCTTCGATATATTGTATATAAAATCCGAAGTCTTATAAAATGTGATTTCATATTCTTCAAATCCTCAAGGAGCAATATTTTCATTTTCCCCATTAGGAGAATCATTCCTATTTAAAAGGATTGAGCATGAATAAATAGAAATTAGGACCAGGGCTAACTCTTCTGACCATGATGACTCTTCTCCACTTGCACACAAATACAAACTGAGAATCTTCTCCCCTCCCCAGCTGTTGTCTCAGAGTGATCTCAGAGGGAGGCAACAAATTTCCTTTCAAAATATATTCAAGGCTTAATCTCCACTAGATAATGTAATTTTTCAATTAATAAGATCAACTAATTATTACTTTTTTCAACTATTTAAATAAATAGGTGAAATTTTTTTAAAAAAATGATGGCAATGGCCAATAAGATACTCTAAAGCAATCAGTTTCATCTTCCAGATCTCTTGTTGTGGAGCCATCTTGTGATCAGAAAAACCACCAGGAAAGATTTCCTTAGGTCAACATGCCATGCTAATTCATGGGTGTAGGAAAATAAATACTATAAAAATTCTAACAAGAGCAATTTTTATAGATAAGTTTGATGGCTAAGGTTTGATACACAGGCAAACTTAGCCATTATAATTCACTCAACACTCTGAGAGACTCAACATTCTCTGAGAGAGAATTCTAAATCAATTACTTTATACTTCTGTCCAACATGTCCTAAGCAGATCCAAGAAAGCATTACTACTCTGTATCAGATACATAAGTGCTGCAGAAAAATATAAGCAAAACATTTAGAAATGACACCTGTATGAGCTTGAAAGCAAATAAAGAACGTTTCAAGGCTCCAGAATATAGAGGAAACTCAAAGATGAAGAAGTTAGTCTGAGCTAAAGGTGTGGTATATAATTCACTGGTAGTAGGTCAGAAAATTGGAACGGGGCTTCTTCATAAAGCTAAGAACTAGGAAGGTGGTATTCCATCTAGGAACAAGAATAGAAGCGTTTTATACGTACCAACCTATTAAAGAGGAAGCAGCCTTTTGGAAAGAGGCAAACCCGGAGTTGAGGAGAGAAAAGTCCCTTTTTGTGTGCAGAAATGGGATCTAAATTTGAACTACCTATTTAGAAAATCCAAGGAAGACACTGATGTGAATCATGGTCCAGAATCTGTGAAACTGACAGGGACCAGTGAAGACAAATGGGGAACTATGGGGATGCCTCTGCAATCCAGGGAATGCCCTACAACTGTTCAGAATATAGGCCCTTGGCCTGCAACTCCCAGGAGGAGATTTGGGAAGTTATTCTTTGGATAAATTTGTTCAAGAAAAATGATCTAGAGGTAGAGGTATTTAGAGATCGCCCTGGGAAAAAGTGGCCCATTTTCTGCCAATCACGGCCCATGCACCCAGAGCTTTCAAGCAGCTTTTTACTGCTTCATTCTTACGTATGGACAGCTAAGGATCACCAGGATTCTAAAGAAAGAGCAAAAGATAGAGATCAGCACATATAATAAAAAATAGAAACAGAAGTGGAAACTTGGATGAGACAGAGGCAGAAAGACATTTAAAAATATAAATAATATTTCCAGGGAGCTAGGAGAACTAATGTACCTATGAAAAAAGACAAGGATGTTATAAAAAGCAATGCTCAACACAACAACGATAACAAATATTATGGTGAAAAACAATAGATAAAGTTAAATAAATGCCTAGAAATTAGAACAAGATGCAGAAAAGTAGAAAACAGTTGAGAAAATATAAAATCGGAGAATTGCTTTAAGAAGTTCAACCTCTTAATAATTCAGTTAGAGCTGAGTTAATGTTGGGGGTGAAGAGAGACAGAAAGGAGGGCAGAACATGGGAAATGGTGAGAAAAAAATTATCACCAAGATGATATAAGAAAATTTCTTTTTTTTTTTGGTTGGAGCTGGGTTTGAACCCGCCACCTCCAGCATATGGGGCCTGCGCCCTACTCCTTTGAGCCACAGACGCCACCCGATATAAGAAAATTTCTAATTAAAATTATATTTTTCTAGATTGAACAGTCCCACTAAGTATTCAGCATAATGAATACAAATCCAAATGATACCAGGGTACATCTTCATAAAATTTTGGAATATCGAAGTTACAAAGAAGATCTTAAGTACTACTGGAGAGAAAAAAATCAGGCAACATACAAATATTCAGTAACCAAAATGGCATCGGTCTTGCTAAGGTCAACATTGGAATCTGGAAGACGATAAAGATAATGCAGGTATGTCTTGAGAAGTTTTAGGGAAAATTATTTCCAGCTTAGAATTGTATGCTTAGCCAAATAGTTGAATCAAGTATGAAGTAAATCAAGAACACTTAAGACAATTAAGTTTCTAAAAATGTTGTCTCTTTTAGACCTTTGTTCAGGATGCCCCTTCATCAAAATGATCTTCTCAAAACTGGGGGATAATAAAAGAGGAATAATGGGATCCAGGAAATGGAAGATTCAAATTTCAGCCCACATATGAAGAAAATTCCTTTCAGTCCTAGGAAGGAAATGCCTAAGATGACTGTGAAGTGACTATTTAGAACAGCTAGCTGTGTAACAAACCTAGAAAATGCCAAGAAGTTTCCAGAAAAGATACCTTTGAAGAAGAAAATAGAGACAAATTACCTGATGTGTTTGACTATAAAGAAAAGGGTTCAATTTCCTGTCTGATACTCTGGGGGAGGCATTAATGATGGAAACCAAGCAGGAATGAGAGACGAAGTCAGTATGAAATAATGTGGGTAGTAGGATGGAAGGTAGTAGCATAAGAAATAAAATGTAATTATAGTGCACTATGTGGTCAGTTAGGAGTGATATTCATGTAGTCGTAATAATGTTGGAAGATGGTGTGTGGAAGAGGTAGGTTGTGTGAAGGTACTAACTCCTTATCTCCAACAGTAGAATGGTAATGATTAATGTTTAACATCAATAAAAGCACAGTAATCTGAATATTGGTGCAAAACAAGACACATAGATCTATGGGACAGAAGAGAAATTACAGAAATAGAACCACACCTATACAGAAGGAAACTGACTTTCTATAAGGAGTCAATGCAATTCATATAGAAAGAGAAGGTTTTTTTAACAAATTGTTCTGAAATAATCAGATAAACACATGGAAAAAGTTAAACTTAAGCACTTGAGAATTCTAGCTGGACAAAACCAAAAACAGTAAAACCCTGCTACAAATTAGAATATCTGTGTATCCTGGGATTATGCAAATACTTCTTAAAGAGGAAGAAAAGCACCAGCCATAAAATTTAAAAGAATGAAAAACTGGAATTCATAAAAATATAAAACTTTTGCTTATTGACAGATAACATGAAGGAAATGGGAAGGTGGGGCACTGACTGGGAGAAAATAGGCATAAAACATAAATTTGACTTGTATTCAGAAAGTACAGTGAGCTCCTACAAAATAATAACACATAAACAGTTTAATTTAAAAACTGGGCTAAAAACTTGAATAAACCCTTCACAGAAGATACACGCATGTTCTTTAAGAACAAAAAATATGATCAATATCACTTATCACTAGACAAATGCAAAAATAAGACCACAATGAAATGCCACTTAGCAGCTACTAGGATGGCTTAAATTAAAAAGATTGGCTACTCCAAATATTGTCAGACGTGAGAAGCCACTGGAATGCTTATTTATTGCTTGTAAGAATTAAAATGACATAACTACATTGGTGAACAGTTGAGCAATTTCTTACAAAAACAAACATCTACCTTACATCCAGCAACTTCACTTCTGGGTTTTTACCTAAGAGTAGTAACAATTTCTTATATATACATACACACAAGTACACCCATACACACAAAGGGCATTGAATGTTGTACAGATGGCCCTTGAGTTATGATGGTTTGACTCACAATATTTTGACTTTATGATGGTGTAAAACATCACAATTTTTTTTTTTTGTAGAGATAGAGTCTCACTTTATTGCCCTCGGTAGAGTGCCGTGGCGTCACACAGCTCACACAACCTCCAACTCCTGGGCCCAGGCGATGCTCCTGCCTGAGCCTCCCGAGTAGCTGGGACTACAGGCACCCGCCACAATGCCCGGCTATTTTTTTGTTGCAGTTTGGCCGGGTCGGGTTTGAACCCGCCACCCTTAGTATATGGGGCCAGGCCCTACCCACTGAGCCATAGGCGTCAAAATTTTGATGTACTAAGAATTTTGACCTTTTCCTGGTCTAACGATATGAAGTACATGAGGTTCAACACTTTAATATAAAATAGGCTTTGTGTTAGATAATTTTGCTCAACTACATTCTGAACACATTTTAGGTAGACTAATCTAAGCTATCGTGTTTAGTAGATTAGATGTATTAAATGCATTTTTGACCTGTAATATTTTTAACTTACAATGTAATTATTAGGATGCAACCCCATTATAAGTTGAGAAGTGTCTGTAGTATCTTTACTCACGATATACTAAACCATAAACACTCAAATGACTATTGACAGGACAGTGGAAAACAGATTATGTATTAATTCTATGAAATGTTATTCACCAATTTTAAAAAAAGAACTACTTATACATGAAACAACATAAATGAATCATAAAAGCATTATATTGCATGCAAAGAATTAGGCAAAAACAATATATACTGTTTGATTCCATTTATATGAATTCCAAGAATACGCATATTTAATGTATAGTGACAAAATTCTAAACAGTAGATATCTAAAGTAGGCAATGAGGCAATGGGGAATGACATTTTATATATATCCTGATATATATACATGTGTATATATGTGTGTGTATATATATACACACACATATATTGCAGTTAGATTCTGAATATTTTTCTGTGTGAAAATTTGCTTTTTTACTTCAATTACAAAAAACTACCACAGAGAAAAAAAAAACAAAAAACAAATTATACTAGCAGAGGAGAGGGCAGCCAGACTGACAGCTAACTTCTCCTAAATAATAATAGATCTTAGAATAAAATGGAATTTTATCTTCAATGCACCCAAGAAAAAGTATTCTATATCCAGATAAACTAATCTTCAAGAGTGAGTGCTAAATAAAAACAAGAAGTTGGTTTTTACCAACTCTAAAAGAGTTTACGGCCAAAAGTCTCTCTTTGAAAGAATTACTAAAGAATAAGCTCAGTAAATAGATATTTGAACCCAGAAAAGAAGAACGAGATCCTAGAAACCAGGATGGCTAAGTAAACCAATAAAATATATTAGTAGATTATTTTAAGTATTGGCTATGTAAAAAAAAAGTAACTGATTTTTTCCGGGTTAAAAAACAAAATAGATATAAACTATTAAACAATGGTACCTCATAGGCGGAACAGGGATAGGAGGGAGGGAAAAAAAGTTTATATTTGGTAATGTCTGCATATTAAATTTTGATAATAAAAGAATTAAGAGAGAATATTTTAATATTTTAAAAAATATTTATATTTCATATATATTTTTTAAAATTTATATTTAATGAAAATATATTTAATATTATTTTAAAAATATTTAATTAAAATACATTTCATATTATTAAAATTTAATAATAATAGGAGAATAAAAAGAGGATATTTATCCTAATAAAGACAAAAAGGGAATAAATAGACATAACACAAAATCAGGAAAGGAAAAAATAACAAAGGATACATATGAAAAAAATATATAAAATAAAATGCTTGAAACAAAAGTAAATTACCAAGTGTCCAAAAAGTCAGAGAGTACAGAATGAGTAATTTTATACTGTAGGTTAATTACTTTTCAAATAATGTGTTCAATGTGTCTTATGCAATAGATACACTATATAGAGTCTAAAAATTCTGGAAACTCAGAAATAATAGTGTATTTATTATACCTTTTTAAGATTAAAAAGTTGAACTTATTTCTTTAAATTTAGAAATGCTCCACTTGAAATGTCAGAAGCTTGAAGAAAGACATACTGAGCAAATACTTTAATTTTTTATTATTACTATTCTTAATGAAGTGGCAAGTTTATTCATTGGTATGGTTTGATTTTTGCATTTTGATCCAGTTTATTCCACAGTTTACCCAAGACTTTTCTAAGCGCTCTGTTAGCTCACAGGTGCAGAGATGAGACCAAGCAAAATGGCCAGGATTATAAACAGATCCCCAACTAGCCTCTCTTTTACCATTCACCCAGTGGCTCCCACCATGGGCCCCTAAGTCTCTCCTGAACCCATGTTATTCCTTTTCTGGATATAATTATCTTCCCAAATTATCTCCTGTTCCACAGATAGGGCTTGCTTATAGGCAAAGAATGTGATAAGCTAATTCTTACACATTTGGGAATTAGTGAGCAAGGCTTGGAGTTCATTCCTTGTGGTGCATTCTATCCTTTGCCCCAGAGCTCCTAGACCACGCTAACCTCTAATTCCATTGCTTTCCAGGGAGCAAATATTTTAAAATGTAACGAATTTACTCTTTTTTTTTTTTTTGAGACAGAGCCTCAAGCTGTCACCCTGAATAGAGGGCCGTGGCATCACAACTCACAGCAACCTCCAATTCCTGGGCTCGAGCGAGTCTCCTGCCTCTGCCTCCCAAGTAGCTGGGACTACAGGTGCCCACCACAACGCCCAGCCATTTTTTGGTTGCAGCCGTTGTTGTTTGGTGGGCCCGGGCTGGATTCGAACCCGCCAGCTCAGGTGTACATGGCTGGCTCCTTAGCCCGTTGAGCCACAGGCGCCAAGCCACGAATTTACTCTTTAACAATAAGTTTATCCTCTATTTTTACATTTTTTCAGACATCCTATATGTATTCTATAATAATAAATATATGATGTATCTTGAATGCTTTAAACAATAGAAAGCTCTCTGACTAGATTTAAAAATCTATCTACATGCTTTTAATGAGAAACCCACTTTAAAAAATACACAGAAATATTGAAAAAAGGTTTTAAACTTATGTAATAAGTAATAATTAAAAGCAAGATGTAGCAAAATTAATAGCAGACAAAATATGCTTTAAATAATTACTTAATGGTGAAAGGAACATTCTATCAGCAAAATTTAAAAATCATGAATGTATGTGTGTCAAATAACTTAATCTTAAAATAAGAAAAACAATAATGACAAATTTTTCAAGGAGAAATAAACAGATCTACAATCATTGTGAGAGATATTGACATAATTGTCTTGGAAATTAATAGATTAAGAAAAATTTTTATAATTAGGAAGAATAGAAGAGATTCAAATAATGCAGTTAAACTAAATTGAAAATGTTTAACTGGATTAGAAGTCCTAAACAAATGTTGATTTTTGTTTCATTACAACATCTAACATAAAACACCTGGCTTTTCAAAAAATCCAAACATTTGTCTTAGATACTCTTTAGAGATGAATTAATTCATCAGCAAAATTTTTGCTCTTACTATCTAGAATTTAAAAATCTTTTTGTTTATACTTATCAAAATGTTCTGCAATTTATCAAATTAATCTTTTTGATAGTCCACACTTTCTGTATCACTTAAAGGTTTCTTCCTCTTTAGGTTAATTAATTCTCTTCTCTTTTAATCTTTATTTTCTTTCCAGTCCTCTAATCATCCTCATTCTCTTGTCCCTTTCCTATTAGATTCCAAAAGACTTTAAATATGTTTATGAACTGTTCATTGTCTTTCCTGATGAAGAAAACACATAAACACAATTTCCATCTAAACACCAGCTATTCCCTCTGTGCTCAAGCTGTAACAACCTTGCCTGATCACTGTCATGGTATTTTCTAGCAAGTCTTTCATAAATATTAAATAGTGCATTTTTTCACGTTGTACCCAAAGTGAAGCAGGATCTCTTTATATAGGAGAAGGCCGATCCAAATGACACATGTTTGCTTTATCAACCTCTGTAAACGTCCAGTGGTAATTTATATTGATTACATAATAAGAAACTTCATCCCTGGTACAACATGTTCTTTCAGCTGTGGAGCCACACCTGTAGAAATGTTAACTCACATCTGGTTCCATAAATCTGTTCTTTCTGATCCTCTGGAGAGATACTTTTATGTAAACTATATGGCTACATGTGGAACAGGAAAGACCAAAGCAGATGGCTAAACCTAGTAGTAACGGTTTCCACTCCAAGCCTTAAGCTCTTACTTTCTTCTTTGACTTTGATGTCTTCCTATTTGAGAGTTGGTTCCGTTATTTCTTTTATGAAAGGTGTCTCTTAGCAGCTTTATTTTTGCCTTGACAGCCAATTCAATGTGATGATATCAGTGATATTAGGATGTTTTAAGGAATTTCTCCGTGTCAAGAATGTCAATTTCACTCCTAGATAAGTAGATTCCTCCCAATTAGCTTCTTAATATGTAGATACCAAAGAAAATACTCCATTTCCTCATCATTAAATATTTTCATCTTTATTGATTCAGTTGCACCTGTCAGAATGTATCTCTACTCAAAATCAACTTTACAGACATACTAACTGGAATAAATCAAGTAACTAGTTACCTTGTAGGCAACTCATCTGTAAATAGTATTTGAACTATATTTAGCTTCCCTGCCCTCCCCCAATAAAGTGATTTGTTAAAAAAGGCACAAAAGTAAATACATAAACTTGATAGAAAGGACAACAACCAGCCTCAGCAGGGAAAGTTATAAAGCCACATATTCAAACAACTTTAGAGCTGGGGAGATCACATCTATTTCATCCCCTTCATTATAAGTTGATGCCTAAGAAGACTGAGTCACTTGCCTGACGTCATCAAGCTGCTCAAAGGCAAAAACTGAACTGAATGGATTCTTCCCACTGGTGTCTGCTGCTAACTCCTATTGCAAAGAAAGCTTGGAAGATCAGGATGTGGAAGACTGTATTGAAATGATTTCTGGAAAGCATCCCCTTTACAACTTATTTACTTGTTACTAATAGGCACTTTTTCACAAATTGTGTTTTTAAGCTGGCTAAAACCTTTTGATCTCAAGATTTGGGGGAACATCACATCTTTTTTTCTATTAGCGTCAAAGCTGGGATATTTCACTGTGGTATGATTCAACTTTGAGAACAGAGTTTCAGCAATTCAACAGCCAGGGAAAACTTTTCACTCTAATGCTTGTGCTTAAAACTGCAGAATTAGGTGTGTGTATGTGGGAGGGGGATGATATCAATATTACCACCTGTTTGGAAAATGACCAGCCTTAGAGTCCTGACAGCAGCAATAGAGTCCTAACACCTGGCATCAGAGTGGGACGGGCTGAGCAATCTGCTAATGGTCTCCTGGGAAGCAAATTAGAGGAGGCCTAGGGTATGACAGGTGGAAGGTCCCCAAGAGATTGCTGGTCCAGTAAGCATATGTTGAAGAAAAGAGTTGCCTTATACGATCTCTACTCATGTACTAGATTTGGATTAATATCTTTGCAAAGTACATATTAAAGTTTCTCCATATGAACATTTTTCTATTATAAGGAACTTAAAAAATAAATTTTAAAAAACCAAGGAGATCCAAATAAAGGATGGCCTTTGCATTAAAAATAATGTATGACCATTGTTGATTTATGCCGAACATGCCACAGTAATGGCACAATAGGGGGAACTGGGTGTGGGGCATAAGAGAACTCTGTAATATTCTTGGACATTTTCTATAAATCTAAAAGTATCCTAAAATAACTTTTTATTTAAAGAATCATGAAAATAACCAATTTAAGCTATCTATATGATTGCTTACGCAAACTTGGCCCCATGCACAATTGCTAGGATCACACACGCTCTTCTCCTACTTGTCTTCTTAAGTTCCTAGAACATTTTTAAATTTCAATATATGCAAGTATAGATAGCAAAATCATGGAGATTATAAAGCACAAGCACTTTGCACATGTGTGTGTTTCACCCACTCATGTGTCAGAAATGTCAGCGCTGATGAAAGATAATTTCAGTGAGTCTGAGGGCGGTGAGAGCCCAGGCTCCTGCAGCTGTGTCTTTGATTTCAGACAAAGCTTTAAAAAGCTTTCCTGAGTATATTAGAGGGAAAGTTTCAATTAAAAGGTAGTCTGTCTTAACCATCTGTTTTCAGCACTGTAGGGTTTCCGAGTGTCTCCAAACCAAACAAGACGATTCTCAACGTTGCTTTTAAAGACAAAGAAAATAGTGACTAATTCTCACATAAATTGGATTTAATTTTGACCAAAGTACATTACTTAAACATTAATTTTTAATTCAACGTGTTAATATGTTATTTAGGATATTGCATCCTCATTTATAAGTGAAACATGTTTGTAATTTCCCCTTTACAATAATATATTT